>JAOBYE010715124.1:0-10886 GCA_025403585.1 Parazoanthus swiftii
AGTGTTTCGAGCCCAACAACAACCAGCGTGTCATCACCTACGACAAGCAGTGTTTCCACACCAACTACAACAAGCGTTTTTTCACCTACCACTACAAGTGTGTCATCATCTACAACAACCAGTGTGTCAAGCCCAACAACAACTAGCTTGTCATCTCCGACAACAAGTAGTGTATCTACACCAACTACAACAAGCGTATCTTCACCTACCACAACAAGTGTGTCATCACCCACAACAACCAGCGTGTCAAGCCCAACAACAATCAGCGTGTCATCACCTACCACAACCAGCATCTCCACACCAACTACAACAAGTGTGTCATCGCCCACAACGACAAGTGTATCATCACCTACCACAACTAGTGTTTCGAGCCCAACAACAACCAGCGTGTCATCACCTACGACAAGCAGTGTTTCCACACCAACTACAACAAGCGTGTCATCACCTACCACAACAAGCATCTCGTCGCCTACAACTACAAGCGTATCTAGCCCAACAACAACTAGCGTGTCGTCACCTACAACAAGTAGTGTATCTACACCAACTACAACAAGTGTGTCGTCACCGACCACTACAAGTGTGTCATCGCCAACAACAACCAGTGTGTCGAGCCCAACAACAACCAGCGTGTCATCACCTACCACAACCAGCATCTCCACACCAACTACAACAAGTGTGTCATCACCTACCACAACAAGTGTATCATCACCTACCACAACCAGTGTGTCATCGGCTACAACAACCAGTGTTTCCACACCAACCACAACAAGCGTGTCTTCACCTACTACAACAAGTGTATCTTCGCCCACCACAACTAGTGTTTCGACACCAACTACCACAAGTGTTTCTTCGCCAACAATTACCACTACAATTAAATCAAAGGTGCCATCAACAGTGATCCGCTCCTCAAAACCTGTGACTACCGCGAAAACCAAAGTAACATTCACGACATCACTACAAACCACAAAAGTAACTCTTACCACCACTACAAGACCATCATTCACGTTGCCTCCTCCTCCTTCTTCCTCGACTCCAACGACAACTAGTGTATCGAGTCCTACTACAACCAGCGTATCATCCCCAACCACGACGAGCGTTTCAAGCCCGACAACTAGAAGTGTGTCATCACCTACCACAACCAGCATCTCCACACCAACTACAACAAGCGTGTCATCACCCACAACGACAAGTGTATCATCACCTACCACAACTAGTGTTTCGAGCCCAACAACAACGAGTGTGTCATCACCTACTACAACCAGTGTTTCCACACCAACCACAACAAGCGTGTCATCGCCTTCGACAACAAGCGTCTCCTCACCCACAACAACCAGCGTGTCAAGCCCAACGACAACTAGTGTGTCATCGCCAACAACAAGCAGTGTTTCCACACCAACCACAACAAGTGTGTCATCGCCTACTACTACAAGCGTCTCCTCACCCACAACAACCAGCGTGTCAAGCCCAACGACAACCAGTGTGTCATCGCCAACAACAAGCAGTGTCTCCACACCAACTACAACAAGCGTGTCTTCACCTACTACAACAAGTGTGTCATCACCTACAACAACTAGTGTGTCAAGCCCAACAACAACTAGCTTGTCATCTCCGACAACAAGTAGTGTATCTACACCAACTACAACAAGCGTATCTTCACCTACCACAACAAGCGTGTCATCACCAACAACAACCAGTGTGTCAAGCCCAACAACAACTAGCGTGTCATCTCCGACAACAAGTAGTGTATCTACACCAACTACAACAAGTGTGTCTTCACCTACCACAACAAGTGTGTCATCACCTACAACAACCAGTGTGTCAAGCCCAACAACAACTAGCGTGTCATCTCCGACAACAAGTAGTGTATCTACACCAACTACAACAAGTGTGTCTTCACCTACCACAACAAGTGTGTCATCACCTACAACAACCAGTGTATCGAGCCCAACAACAACTAGCGTGTCATCACCGACAACAAGTAGTGTATCTACACCAACCACAACAAGCGTATCTTCACCAACCACAACAAGCGTATCATCGCCTACGACAACAAGCATCTCCTCACCCACAACAACCAGTGTGTCAAGCCCAACGACAACTAGTGTGTCATCGCCAACAACGAGCAGTGTTTCCACACCAACCACAACAAGTGTGTCATCGCCTACGACAACAAGCGTCTCCTCACCTACAACAACCAGCGTGTCAAGCCCAACGACAACTAGTGTGTCATCGCCAACAACAAGCAGTGTCTCCACACCAACAACAACAAGTGTGTCATCGCCTACTACTACAAGCGTCTCCTCCCCCACAACAACCAGCGTGTCAAGCCCAACGACAACTAGTGTGTCATCGCCAACAACAAGCAGTGTCTCCACACCAACCACAACAAGCGTATCATCGCCTACGACAACAAGCGTCTCCTCACCCACAACAACCAGTGTGTCAAGCCCAACGACAACGAGCGTGTCATCACCTACCACAACCAGCATCTCCACACCAACTACAACAAGTGTGTCTTCACCTACCACAACAAGTGTGTCATCACCTACAACAACCAGTGTATCGAGCCCAACAACAACTAGCGTGTCATCACCGACAACAAGTAGTGTATCTACACCAACCACAACAAGCGTATCATCGCCTACGACAACAATCATCTCCTCACCCACAACAACCAGTGTGTCAAGCCCAACGACAACTAGTGTGTCATCCCCAACAACAAGCAGTGTCTCAACACCAACTACAACAAGCGTGTCCTCTCCTACTACCACAAGCGTGTCATCTCCTACAACAACGAGTGTGTCAAGCCCAACAACAACCAGTGTGTCATCCCCTACAACAAGCAGTGTCTCAACACCAACCACAACAAGCGTGTCATCGCCTACTACTACAAGCGTTTCTTCACCTACCACAACAAGCGTGTCATCGCCTACTACTACGAGCGTTTCGTCACCAACTACAACCAGTGTGTCAAGTCCTACAACAACCAGCGTGTCATCGCCCACAACAACAAGCGTGTCATCACCTACTACAACCAGTGTGTCGTCACCCACCACAACTAGTGTCTCTAGCCCAACAACAACTAGTATTTCAACACCGTCTTTGTCAACAAGTTTTATCACGACATCAACATTTTCTTCGTCAAGTGTGACACCAACCCCTTCGACTTCTATTGTAACTCCTTCAAGTAAGTTGGAACAACATTTTAAAAAAATAACAAAACGTTGGTATCTGCGAGGTTTAAGTTGTTGGCGGTGTTCATTTGTAGTAGTTAAATTGTAAGTGAAACTGCTCCCAACTATTGTATACGATAATGCATTTTCGGAACTGACCAGTATGGAAAACTCTTTTCTATGGAAATGAGATGTAACCTGGATGAAGTGCAAGACTGACTGTGAAAGAAGTGGTTAAATTTCAGCTGTTCAAATTTTTTATTTGTTCATTCTTCATTTTCTTAGAAAAACAAAAATTAAATTGGGATATTAGTTTTTACAAAGAGTAAGAGATAACGGACACATTTTGTTGTTGACGTAAAAGGAAGAGTTATTGATATGTGATAATCGATTGGAATCCAGTCGAAATTGGGACACATTGA
Organism: Parazoanthus swiftii; assembly: GCA_025403585.1. Classification (NCBI taxonomy): domain Eukaryota; kingdom Metazoa; phylum Cnidaria; class Anthozoa; order Zoantharia; family Parazoanthidae; genus Parazoanthus; species Parazoanthus swiftii. Next base: position 3,596 of record JAOBYE010715124.1, read on the forward strand.
ATCATTTATAGCTTAAATTGTTCATTTACTTTTTCCGTGAGCTATGATGGCACGAGTGGCGAGTTAAAGTGTAGTATTAACATGCTGTGATTCGTGTAACGCAAAATACATGCTCAAATGATGCTATGAAATTCGTTTATTTCACAGGTTCCATTTGTCCCGCTTGTGCGTGGTTCAACGATAAAACTAACAAAACAGAATACCACAATGTAAGGGCAGCATCATTTACCTCGTATTTTAATTATTTACCACAATAATATCTGCTATTTTTTTAATATATAGTTACTGGGAACCCGAAATAACTATGGGAGCTAATCTAGTCGGGTGCCCACTTTACAAAGTATTAATATGTAAAACAAACAATCAGAGATAAATGGAAGGAAAAACTACAATATTAATAATACAAAATATAATGATAATAATAATACAATGTAAATAAACTAGTACACTTACACTTACACACAGACACAACGCAGAACTATAATGAAGTGAGAAAAGGGATTATGCTGAAATATATTTTCTGAGAAGTTGAGCTTTGAGTTCACGTTTGAAATAACGAAAACTCAAAGATATTAGAGACTCTTCAATTTCATTCCAAACTTTTGGACTAAAGAATCTAACATTGAACCTTCCATAATTGGTTCTTGATACTTGCTATGAATTGTCATAGCATTTTATAGCAATTTGGTACTTATTATAAACTGTCATAGCAAGTGTCAAGAAGTCGGCCCCACCTTTTTCACTCTGAGCTTCGTACTTTCGTCAATATCTTTTAGTAGTTAACACTGTCAGTATCTGCAACTCTAGTTTTTCTTTCTTAGTAGGTTTTTATATAAGCTTTGAGGCCCCAAACATTCCTTTCGATATGGAGAAAGTGACGACGTCACCGGTCACAGAAAAGATCCTCTATGCTTCAACACTACTATCGGCTGAAATAACATATAATAGCGTTAAAATGTATAAAATAATTAAATGTACTATGCAAACGATGTCATATTCTTTAGCAATCAGTCTCCTTAGCAACACTGTTTCAATTAAAGCTTTCTACTAACTCGATGATAACCACTTTTATTCATTCATATTAAAATATCTCAAAACACATTTACTTTAATGTCTGGATGCCTTGAATTTTGACTTAATTAACTATAGCTTCGTTAAAAAGTTTGAAGACTTGCTTGTAAACGTATTTTGTGCTGAATTTGAAAAACAAAAGCTTTCATAAGATGAAGTTTGCTTAATTCAGTTGAGCTAAAAACCAGCAGAACGTACAAAAGCTGAAAATATTCATGGTTTTGCTTGCCTTCTAAGTAAAGTTGCTACAAGTATATTTTTTAATGAAAGGCACGATTCAAACTCGCAGATCGATTTATTCTCACGGTTTGTGCAGCTAACTATGGTGCATCGACAGCAAATATATGGTCTACGATTTTATCTAAAAACCCCTTTTATCCAAAACAATTCGACTGAATAGTCAGGCCAATCACATGGAGGTCTTTTGTAAATATATTTTCCTTTTTCTCTGCAGATTGGTGATATATGGTTCAATGGTCCCTGTAGCAAGCTTGAATGTAAAGCAGTCACCAACCCATGCTACCCTACTAACACTACTGCACAGATTACAACCGAGAACGAGATCTGTTCTCCTTGTCAAGAGGTAGGATTACTAAGACTTGATGCTAACAACGACATAGTGACGTTTACACCACCTTGGATGTTACAAAATGTTCTTGCTTTTTGAAAGTTGGTGAGCAACCAACAAAAATGATAGTTTTACTAGTATATCTCAATATGAAATCAAATATTGATACAAAGGTTTCTTCTAAGAACTTAAAAACAAGAACAAGACAAAGTACTTAACAACATTTGTTGTTATTCTTTTGAAAATGCTCAAACGTATTGGAGGAATCAGCACGATCTACAGAGCTAAAGTTAATACTCATTACATTACGAACTCTTGAAAATCCTACGTCGATTGATATGTTTTGTTTTTTTTCAAAAATAAAACTAAAGGAAGGTACTATTGTGGCGTTTGTTATATATTTTATGCTTATTGAGATTTTCCACCTTTGACGACAAGCTTCTAATACGTTATGCATCATCTCCTTTTAATTCCACTGTGCTCAATCAAATCTTACAAACATGTAAAAAAAGAAAGCTAAATGAAAAGTGTAACAGATTAAAAGTTGCAAACTTTATTGTTATTTTGGTAACAAATCTGCGCAGCTGACAGTGGTTTTTGTCCATATGGTGAGGGGGAGAGGGGGGTCGGAAACCCGGGAGTGAAGGGTGCGGGAGGGGAGGAAAGTTATTTCAAGTTTATTAACAATAAAAAATGACATCATATCCGGTTATCAATAGCAAAGGCTACGGAAGTGAAATGCTTTGAGCCCCTATTCGTATGCATTACCGACACACATTTGATAATAGTTTTGTTACATTCTTGGTGTGGATGTGAAGGAACAGCTCCATGTTTGCACGCATGTGTGTACATATCCTATCATGTGCATAGAGATGACGAGATTTTAAACGCTACTCCCTATCTTCAAACAGGGTTTCCATCGACCAACCGCACAAGTTGGAGATGTTTGCTGTCCAGTTTGCGGTAAGAAGTTTCCTGAGAGCATTCACTCTTCCCTGTTCTGACCGCCGTCCAACACATACTTGTGCACTAATAACCATCACTTGTTTATAGCAATATTCGTTCATTAGTCAGCTTTTTTTCACACACTTGCCTCACTCCCAGTATTACCCATCGCAATCGTGCGAGTATCCAGCTAATCCAAAAAAGGTTGTCATAGTCACTAGTCGATACTGGAACAAAAAGGAACTTTGGAAACATTAATACTTGGTGGTAGATTATAATGATAGTGATGGCAGTGTACATGACTTAGAACAACCCAAGAGCTTTTCACCTAGATTAGGATAACACGTCTCCACATTGAAAGTTTGCTGAAACCTACCACTGACATCTACAGCCCACAAGGGTTACACTCGAGCACATTTATGACAGGGAAGTCGGAAGAGTGTTTTAGATATGAAATAAGGATCCAAAGGGATGTCTTGGGATATAAGAAAAAGTGGAGGATTTCTTGCGTGGCAGACTAAAAAGGAAAATTATATGGGTTTTTTGGAGGGCTTACGGATTTTTTTATGTTCGAATATTTTTTACAAAGGGACTTTATTGTATGAAAACTTCGGACCTGATTCGAACCTCCTCGTTGTAAACATGTTAAAATAAAGACCCCGGCCTCTGACAGTGTAAATCAAGTAGAATAACCAATTTTTAATTGTTCTTTTTTTAGTAAAAAATGCTGGCGTATCAACCGTTGCCCCGGTGGGAACTACGCCTGACAACTGCGCAGTGCAGCATAAGGGTGAAAGTTTGATCAAGGTCCGTAACTGCACATCGAAAGTAACCAAGCCCATAACCAGTTGTAAAGGTCACTGCAACAGCGAAGTAATGGCTATACCAGGAAGCGGCATGTTTAGTCCTTGCACTTGCTGTAGACCAAGCAGAACAAGAAAGGAAAAACTGACTTTCTTCTGTGACAACGGAGACGAATTCGACGAAGATTTCTACATCATCGAAAGTTGCTCATGTATGGAGATGAGATGCACAGCTTCCGCCGACAACAGTGGAACCACAACCATTGACGAAAATAACATAGAAGCCAAGCAAAGAAAGCGTCGAAGGCGGCGTTAGCAGAGCGTCCGGGTCATCACTACACATGGCTCAGATAGTTATTAGATAATAGGACATCGACAGAAGACCAAAAGGTGCTGGGATGGGAAGAAGGTTTAACCCATGAAAAATGTTCCTGGCCATGTGTCGGAACTAAAAAGAGATCTGGAGAAATGTAACAGCTCCTGTTATCAAGAGAGGGTAAAATAAAGTGAAGAAATACGTACTCGTTCTCTTTCCTTGTTGACTCAGTGCACAAACACGTTAATCCCCGTACACGCTTTTTAAAAAAAAATATCAGGCTCTTTCTAGGTGTAAGTATGTCCTTAATAATGTATACCTGTAGATTCTCCATATACACTTTATACATATACACCACATACACCCTAACCCTAACCCTTACCCCTTTATATAGTGTATATGTACATAGTGTCTATGGAGAGTCTACAGGTATATATTATTAAAGACATGCTTACACCTAGAAAGAGCCAAAAACATCAGAACAAGCTGCCTTTGGTTGTAGCCTTTCAGCTTAAATATAAATCGTACCCTCTCATTGGACAATTCATCCTAAACGTATTTTATTGTACCCTCTCATTCACTGAGATCTTTTTCCGTGTCCACTAGTGAAATCCCGAGTTACCGATACAAGCTTTCCTTGGATCTACTTCGAACCTCTCAACTTTAAATAGAATCCAGTTCTTCCCGAGAAATGTCATCTCAAACGTACATGTAAGAGTAAAGAGATTTTAAGCAGATACTTAGAGGACAAACAACTTTGGAGTCTTATCAGAAGTGTAACTACCAAGTTAAAAATGGAGCTGTTGTGAAAGAACGAGGTACTTATTCCTTCAATGAAAAATGTACGAATTTTCCGGATCTTGGCCGAAGCATAGTTAATAGAGCGAAATGGTTAGGAAACTCGGCCAGTTCCTTTGTTATAGGTTATTATTCGCTATTTCTTTTGTTCGGTGGCCTTGACTGTGCACAAAACACAAAAGGTATTGAAATGCCGCATATGAACAACCAACCAGTAAAAATATTTGGGCTCACACATTGAACAAAGAACGTGCACTGTCACGGTTCGTTCAACCTAAGACAAAGCAGCTTTGTACACTCCTTTTGAAGTTTGTTGAGCTTACCAGTTAGTTTTTTCAACTATGGCCAAAGATTGTTCTTGTCCGGCATCTTTTGCACTTTGTCTATATTTGAATTCAGAACTGTTAATAATAATAATAATAGTAATAATAATAATAATAATGGCGGCATTTTCACAGGATGGCTCTTCATCCATCTGGGGGACCAACGGCTTTACATCTTTGTTCAAGGACGGTGTGGCAAAAAGAGGTCACCTAAATACCGGGAAATGAACCAGGGACCCTCATGTCAGCAGCCTGAGATCTTTCTGATTGAGCTAACGTCGCATGCACGTGTCATAACTGAAAAATAAATCAAATGGCTTCTTTTTGTTCTAGACACACAAGCACAAACATTAGTGGCAATAATCGATGTATTTCGAGTTCAGTTTATCAAGCTAATTTGACCAAGGATAAACATTTATACCTTTTCACACCCATGCTGAGAATGCTTCACGGCAGTACAGTATAATGAGGCCAGTCATGTGTCGCGAAGGCCTGTTGCAGTGATTTCCGAAAGTACATCACATGCTAATTATCAACTCTGCCAAACTTGGAGTTTTGCTTAAGGCCAATGTTCCCTTTTTTTGACCGAATAAGAACTTTTTAATTCACTAGTTACCCAAAAAGATTAGTTATGCAAATTTAAACCCAGTCCCTTGCTGTTCATATAACTGGAAAAGTTCAACCATCCATCTGGTACTTACAGCACAGTGAGTGGCTAATAAGATGTTTATTATATGGCTTTGTTGGTTATTTGAAGCTAGTGAGGCCGCTCCAGAACTAGAGGTCCGTACGGCTACTTACGGACCTGAAATTGACCAATCACAGCGCGCGAAATCAGTCAGCCGAATAATAAACAGTATGTATCTCAGATCTGCTGGCACATGGGACACAATTCTTACAGTGCAAATCTGAGGATAGATTTATGATGAGATTCTAATATATAAGGATACTGTATATGTAACTTCTAGCATGCATTTTAACTTAATCAATTTAATTAGTTGTAAGGATGTTCAGAATGACAAAAAAGGTTTCAGGACACAGCTTACGTATACTATTTTTATATGTGGTGTTTATGGTAAATTCAGCCGGAGGGGGTGGGGGTGCACAAGAGATCTGAACTTAGCCATCAGCATCCCAGGGGGCATATTTAACCAGGTTTTGCCAAGGTTCTCAAACCCTAACTTTAACTTATTTGGGACAAAAAAATAAATTTCAATAACGTGCCTACAACTTGGCATGGAATTATGAGAGCCCTATATGCAGTATATAGGTGGGTTTCAAATGATGTCAACATTTGTTTACATCTTGCCTCATTAGCACAATATAGCATATGAGCTTCTTCTTTTAAAAGACAGCGAACTTCACGAGCTCGCTTTTTGTCTCGTCAGCCACTCAAATTCTTTTTGTGTCGGTTCTCCAAACTTCACCCGCAAGTCGAAAGTAAAAGGATGCCATAAAACAGACACCAATGCGAAGTTGAATGAAAATCTTCAAAATATTGTTGACACACTTTTAAAGAACTGACTTATTTAAATAAAAGCGATCACTTAACAGAAATATAGAAAGTACCTTTTCAGACTGCTCATTTTCCCAATCCGGGGACTATTAAGTGTACTGAATCAGTTTATGCAAATATATGTAATTCGTCAATGATCCTCGTTTACACACAATATTAACGAGTCAAAAAGACTTAAAAATGTCCGTGTTAAGAATAAAATGCAAAATTAAGAATGAATCAGCTTTGTAAATAAAAAACATCAGACAGTCTGCAATACGTTTTCAAGGACCTAATTTGTTAAACTCTTTGAAAATGCTACTAATCTTTCTCTCTTTAAGTCTAAATTAGAATCGTTCCTTCTGAACTGATCAAACTCTTTTCTTTTATTAAAAACAAACTTAATAAGAACATTGAGGCAGAGTTTGCCCGAAAAATAAAAACAAAATAAGAACAAACGGAGGCTGAAGCAAAAATTTATGTAAGTTTTCAATGTTGAACTGCAGTAGTTCTACAATACTCAGCTCTTCAATATCGCACCGATCTTGATCCATGGCATTTAAAAATAGTCTGTCTTGTCAAAGGTATGTCAAATTTCTTTTGAAACTGTGTACAGAAAGTGCCTTACCAATTGTTGGGCGAGTTTAACCCCCATATGGAAAACATAGCCGTTAAGAACAAAAGAAGAACATTTTGAGGCTGCCGGATATTGCCGAAGTTTTCTTTGAGTCTGAGAAATATTTCCTGGTTCTTAATAGAAAAAAAAAGTTTATCTTCCTTGACTGAACTGTACGCGCTTTGATGTTGTACCGTCGGATTATTTTAGCATCTGGGCACAGTCGTAACAGAATTTAACCACAAGAACGTTATATAACGCTGGATTGTTCATTACGCAGAGTGTAACTTTTCTATGAGTCAAGAATTCTATGAGTCATGAGTCGTGAGTCAATGAGTCATGGGTCAAATGTTTGA
>JAOBYE010715136.1:0-10886 GCA_025403585.1 Parazoanthus swiftii
TTATTATTATTATTATTATTATTACTAGTTTTTGCCCTCCCAAAGAACCTGATTGATAATACTGACATTCAACAAGTTAACTTTTATATTTACATGTGCTGTATACAAGATGCTGGATGGCTGCGGAAGTCCATAAAACTATTGAATATTCAGAAGAATCGGATGTGTTTTCTGCAGGGTTGGTGCTGCATTACATCGTGGCAGGAAAAAAGCATGCCTTCGAACCAGATGACACAGGAAAGAGTTTTGCAGAAATTCAACATGAGACTGAAGGCAACATTTTAAAGGGCAAAAGTAACTTGTCAGCAAGCCTCTCTCCTGAAGCCAAAGATCTCCTAGAATGGATGCTTAAAGACAATAAAATTGACCGCCCCAAGGCAGCAGATTGTATAGGACACCCATTCTTCTGGTCCAAGAAGAAGAAGAAAGATTTCCTTTGCGCTGTTGGGAACCAGCCTGAGATTCAATTGCCCCGGCACATTGCCACAAGTCAGGGCCTGTCTTCTGTAGAGCTGGACCTTGAAGCTACCTTTGGTCGAGAGTTTGATTCCAACCCTTGGGATAATCAAATCCACAAGATTTATTCTGAAATGACATCTAAAGGCAGAAGATACTCGATAACATCAGCAGTGGATCTTTTACGATTTGTGAGAAATTCCTATGCACATGTGTCGGATGGAGATCGGTCCACTGAATTTCAGAAGGAACTGCTAGAGAAGTATGTATATTTTGACAAGTTCCCAACCTTGTTCATTACGGTTTACAAGGCCGTGAAGTTATACAAATGGGATGCTCGTCATGAGATCAAGAATTTTACGTGTATTAAACTAGAGTAAATTAAATTAGGAGACTGATCTTTATGACAGTTCTTTCTAGAAATCCTGTTTGGAGTCATAGAAGAAGGTAAATATATGGTTTGATCTTTTACTTGTACCCTTGAATGAAATGGGTTTTAAATTTGGTGCATAATTACAACTAAAACAGATAGAATAGATTCAGTGGAAGTCTCCATACTGCAATTTTGAAATTTAAAAGAAATGATAGTGTTGTTTGCTGACATTTTCGATTTGTAGATTATATCTGCAGAAGGAAGAGTGGAAATTCATTTTAAAATTCGTTTTGCCGTTGCACTGTGGGATTGAAGTAGAGCAAAACAGGGTTTAAAAAAGCCAGATTTGACGCTTATAAAACACCTCGTTAGGTTTTTTCGATTGAGTTTTTAGCGAAATTGTTCTTGTGGTCAAATAAGCAAAGTAGAAATGAAATAAAACTAATTAATTTGGACTTCCTCATTTGAGAAAAGGTTTAGAGTGATTCTGCGCGTGTCTTTATGCGTTCTGTGATGTCATAGTGAAATCATGGTGCTCACTGCTCCTGGAATTCCTGGAAAACTCCTGGAGTTTCGAAATTTTCTTCCAGGGCCCTGGAAAACTCCTGTAAAAACAGATAATTTTCCTGTACTCCTAGAAAACTCCTGGAATTTTGTGGAAAAATTTTCAACAGTTTTATAAACAAACCAAAACCTGCAGAAGCATCTGACTCATGATTGTACTTTTTCTATTTTATCAAGACTCGATTTCAGGAATTCTTTCCGTTTCGCTGCGACCGGAAAGCTGCAAAAATTACTTAATATTGTTTTGTTTTTGGCGAGGATATTTTGGGTTGGGTTCCGGAAAAATAAATTTTCTACCCTAGAAAACTCCTGGAAAGCTCCTGGAATTTTGTTATCATCAGTCAGTGCGCACCATGTGAAACTTTGCACTTTCTTAAGATAACCGACTTTCTCAACAACCAAGGCACTTGTGTTTTCTTGGTAAACTCAGACGCTCATCGGCTTACATGTAAGTGATCGGTCACGAGTCCGCACCATAACCTACTCCAGATACTCTGTCGGCCGACAGTCGGAGTACGTTACGGTGCGTAGTTTCGACCTTTACTCTGGGTGTACCACGCTTTAGATTTGCATCTGCAAGACTTTGCTAGAAAGCTTCATCTGCTGTAAAGATTGAAATTAAATTTGATTTTGTACATACAGAGTTTGAAATTGTACTCGTGGCTCATTTTGAGCATAGGAAATTTAGTACCAAATCTCGCTCATCCTCTTCCAGTCTGGCAGAGTTCTAGACAAACTTAATTGAGTTATAGTTTTTGTAGTACTTATAGATTAATAGTAGCTTCATTTAGGCTTTGTAGTAGAGCATGCATTACTTGCAAAAAACGTCGACCGGACTTTCTATTTCGGAAGATTACTTTTCGGACACTCTCTGCCTCATTTCGGACAAAAAATTTGGACGCTTTGATAAAAGTATCGGACATTTTGATGAAACATACCAAAGGTAAACTTGCGTAGCAAAAGGTGATAAAGACTTACACAGAAGAAGTAAAAGTGACAGTTTAACCATGCCGTCAAAGTTTTACAAACGCATCGAGGAAATAAGTCGGCACCAACAGTTTTTAGCCGAGTATTTTAGCTAGAGTTCAGTTCTGACTTTCAAGTTGAAAATGGTTTCATAATCTACACAAGATCTTCAAAAGGAACGTCTGGTTGTAATTGTCACTGGTCTTCTATCAAAGAGTGTGTTTTGCTATTTTTTTTGTGTGAAAGAAACCCGAGTTTTCCTTTTCAAAAGAAGTGCTACATCTGAGCGGCGTTTTATTCGAATTTTAGCTATATGTAATGGAGTTCCCCAGGAAAGTACACATACATTTTATACTGTACAATAAACATATCGGACGCTATAATTTTCGGGCGGTTTTATTTCGGACACTATTTTTGTCCGAAATGAAACTCGTCCGAGTCTTTTGCAAGTAATGTCTCTGAATATAAATATTTTATTTCTAGTATAACTTCTCGCGTTTTTTAAAAATTGGTTCTCTCACCATTTTATTAGTATTCGCTGATATAAAACGTTTCGCATCGGTGCATTTTCGCATTTGTTATGTGTTTGTAAACTGATGTTGGTTGGTTGAAATAAAATATGATTCCGGCGCTAGTTCGACTGTTTTTCTATTTGTAATTGAAAAAACAAAGCGGAACAAAGCGGTTTAGTTAAACTGATGAGCTCAAGTCGGGTTTTTACCTTGTTGACAATTTTTTAAGCCTACAGTGTAAATATTTCTGGTTTTTCGTTTCTTTTGCAAGGCATGGCTTCATCGTTAGTAACAGTGTGGTTAGTAATTTCTTTTGCAAAACCGCCAAACAACGTACAAACAAAGCTAATACCCGAATATCGTACCGTGAGTACTAACAGTTTTTTCGGTTTCACAAGACGTCATCAGAGGCCATGTTGGTTTAAGTTAACAAAAACCTTTTCCACCTGCACCATACTGACTCGCGTTTTAGATTCTCTTCCAACAAAGAGCTTTTAAAATCCTTAGCTTGGTCAACAGAACCCCCCACCCCCACCCCTTTCAAAAATACTGGGAAGCCCCTACAATATCTTCGTCCCTTCAATCTCCACGAGTTTAGCCGGCCATGTAATGAGACTAGTCAGTCAGGAAAATAATTTTGTTTTCGGCGTTGGCGAGAGTAAGCAGAGTATGGGTTTTTGATATGGTAGTTTGTTCCCCGTAAGGTTTGTTGTAAAGCAGACGTTTCCAGCGTTAGTCCTTCGGTCCGCTCTGACGAAGGGATAACGCTCGAAAAATCAGCTTTACATCAAACCTTATCTGTCTGTTCTGACGAAGAGATATCGCTCGGGTTATGTGCTATTTACAATTTTGTGTATATTGTTGGAGGCTCTGACGAAGGGACAACGCTCGAAATGTCAGCTTTACGCCAAACCTTATCTGTCTGCTCTGACTTGGGGATAACGCTCGAAACGTCAGCTTTACACCAAACCTTATCTGTCTGCTCTGACGAAGGGATATCGCTCGAAATGTCAGCTTTACATGCACCAAACCTTATCTATCTGCTCTGACTTAGGGATAACGCTCGAAACGTCAGCTTTACACCAAACCTTATCTGTCTGCTCTGACGAAGGGATACCGCTCGAAATGTCAACTTTACACCAAACCTTATCTGTCTGCTCTGATTTGGGGATAACGCTCGAAACGTCAACTTTACACCAAACCTTATCTGTCTGCTCTGACGAAGGGATAACGCTCGAAATGTCAGCTTTACACCAAAACTTATCTGTCTGCTCTGACGAAGGGTAACGCTCGAAATGTCAACTTTACGCCAAACCTTATCTGTCTGCTCTGACTTGGGGATAACGCTCGAAACGTCAGCTTTACACCAAACCTTATCTGTCTGCTCTGACGAAGGGATATCGCTCGAAATGTCAGCTTTACACCAAACCTTATCTGTCTGCTCTGACAAAGGGATAACGCTCGAAATGTCAGCTTTACATGCACCAAATCTTATCTATCTGCTCTGACTTAGGGATAACGCTCGAAACGTCAGCTTTACACCGAACCTTATCTGTCTGCTCTGACGAAGGTATAACGCTCGAAATGTCAGCTTTACACCAAACCTTATCTGTCTGCTCTGATTTAGGGATATCGCTCGAAACGTCAGCTTTGCACCAAACCTTATCTGTCTGCTCTGACTTGGGGATAATGCTCGAAACGTCAGCTTTACACCAAACCTTATCTATCTGCTCTGACGAAAGGATATCGCTCGAAACGTCAGCTTAACGCCAAACCTTATCTGTCTGCTCGGACGAAAGGATATCGCTCGAAACGTCAGCTTTACGCCAAACCTTATCTGTCTGCTCTGACGAAGGGATATCTCTCGAAACGTCAGCCTTACACCAAACCTTATCTGTCTGCTCTGACGAAGGGATGTCGCTCGAAACGTCAGCTTTACACCAAACCTTACGTCAAAATATCTACCATATCAACGCTTGATGATCAAAAGTCATTATAATATAATTAGAAGTTTAATGACGATCAAAGTCCTTTGTGTTTGTTTAAGTTGGCGAGTCAAATCATAGTTGATAGAACTAACTGGTTGCGAAGCTCGACACACTTCAAAAGTTCTGTACAAAGTTGCTATATGCCTTAGGTTGAACGAACCGTGACAGTGTACGTTGGTAAATTGTTTTACGTGTCAGCCCAATTGTTTCTACTGGTACTAAAACTGTTCATTTATGCATTTCAAAACCGTTTGTGTTTTGTGCACGGTCAAGGCCAACAAACAGAAAGAAACTGACCCAGTGTCAACCAGTTCGCTACATCAAATAGATCTCGGCAGGCTTTTCAGCCCTTAGGGCAGAACCTCACCCTCTCTAGACGGCAAAATTTAGTTTGAAGCTTTTCAATTTACGTCTTCACCTCAGCTCTGTGAATTTCCTAGACCATAAAAAGTATCCTGCGCAAAGGAACATGATAATCGATCGCAGGTCTTTGGTAGTCCTGTTTCGTATTTCCAGTTACCGCTGATTACAATGACCATAGACTCAGCTCTACAGCGTTAGCCTCAACACTGGGTGTTGATTATACATAAATACCAGCGAGAAGGATTAGAAGTGCGAGCCTCCAACAATACACAGAGTTGTGACTAGCACATAACTACATAACATTGGCATATTTAACATCAAGTCGAGGTTAACGCTGTGGAAACGAGTCTGTAGTCATTGTACTCAGCGGCAACTACGAATATTGGCAACAAAGATGCAGTAGTTTGCAATCCACTCTAAAGGTACATAAACTACTTTTAATATACAGGGCAAAATTACTCAATGCAGACTGGCTAAGAGCGAGGGCAATTTTTCTTAATTGAGGACAAAATTACTTCGCTGCGATTGGACACTGGCTACTTAGCAACGCTTCAATTTAAATGGATTAGCAGTCAACCCTTTTATATCATAAGCATGTAATCACATGGGTTCCTCGTAACATTTGGGATTAATTTCACGAATGTACAATTTTTTTGCAAATTGCCAGAGGCGAAGACGGCTCGGGCAATTTGGGAAAAAATTAAAACACTCGTGAAGTGAATCCCAAATTTTACTCGGCCTCATGTGATTACCTATACCAATTGGGCCTCTTCAGCATCTCAAAAAATTAGGAAGTATGTTAACTGGAGCAAATATTCGACCACGTATACACAGTAATTATAACTTTCTGACAATAACGTACCAATATGTGCAGTAATGAGAAGGGTTGGGACATCAAAAGTGAAAAATGGTTGGGAGTAGCCTTAAAACCCCTGGGGGTACTCAATGAAGTCTCAGTTATGGGGGTAAGGGGCTCGGCCTAGAGGCTTAACCTCTTGCCCTTTCAAATATTAATTTTTGCCCAAAGTTTGCCCCTTTAAATACCATTAGTAGAAAAAGGTCACCCCTTAACATTATGTTTCAATTACACTTGGTCCTTAGTACACACAGTGGTGGCGCTCTCCTTAAAGTGCACTGCAGTTTTATCTGCGGATTTTCTCCATGGCAGTATCTAGTAAGGGATGCAGTTTTCTGTGCTATGTCGCCAGTTGCTGCAGTTGATCGAGTCTCATGAACACCACCCCTGTGGCGTTTCCCCTCTTCGTACTTAGTACACACAGTGGTGATACTCTTTTTAAAGTGCACTACAGTTTTATCTACGGTTTTTCTCCATGGCAGTATCTAGTAAGTGTTGCAGCTTTCTGTGCTGTGTCGCCAGCAGAATATGCAGTTTTTCAAGTCTCGTTAACGCCATCCCTGTAACCTGTCTACACTTGGTACGCTCTCCTTAAGTGCACTGCAGTTTTATCTACGGTTTATCTCCATTGCAGTATCTAATAAGGGTTGTAGCTCTCTGTGATGGGTCGCAAGCTGTTGCAGTTGATCACCATCCCTGTGGCATGTCCACACTTCGTACTTAGTACACACAGTGGTGACACTCTCTTTAAAGTGCACTACAGTTTTATCTACGGCTTTTCTCCAAGGCAGTATCTAGTAAGGGTTGTAGCTCTCTGTGTTGGGTCGCCAGCTGTTGCAGTTGATCAAGTCTCATGAACACCATCCCTGAGGCATGTCTACACTTCGAGCACACAGTAACAGCGCTTTTGATGTAAAAATGTCTGCTCAATTCTACAGCTCCGGATTCGTGCTTCGACGAAAGCGTAAGGCCGAGGAACTTTTCTTCTCCTTTAATGAACCATTTAATGGAGCTCCGTTGTGAAATTCTCATGATCCCGAACCCTTCTTCGCGGAAGTCATGCTTCCCGCGTGGGCAAGGTTCGTGGCAGTTTGTGTCATAGCAGAACGAACTATTCACCGGAATAACTTGCGTGGCGGTTATTAGGCCAAGAAATATCAATACTTTCATCTCGCTGTCTTGTTTTCATTTAAACTTCGATACAAAAACTTGAAAAAGATGCTTGTGTACACTCCACTCGAGTTTGAACAAAGTTGAAGCCTGGATTAAATGCTGCTTCAGCGTCTTCTATTAAACATCCGAAAGTACTCCCCGATTGTTTGATATCACAATTTCAGACCAATTTTCTCAAAGTTTTTGATTTGGAAGATTAATGTAAGCCTCGGTTGATTGCGGTAGAAAACTGTTGTTGTGTCGCTGTTATGTAATACTCGGTATTAATTGAAAATTTCTGAAAACAAACCTGAGACGAGATATTGTGATCCAAAATAACTCGGAGAACTAATTCACAGTGAGTTTACAGCTGAACCGACAGCAAGATTATTTGGTTGGTGTGCGGACTCAAACTGTTGTTGTGTTTCATACCTCCCTGCTGTTACGAAAAATTCAGTTGAATTGAAACAGGTTTTGTTAGCACCCCAGGCCAATAACAACATCTAGACTCAGTTTTTAGTATGCAAATTGCATTTCTGCTGGACCAAATTTGTTGCATGGTTGGCTAGCCTCCGGTCATACCGTGGCGAAGTCTATATGCAGCCGGTCAATATAAAACTTTATTGAACGTGTTTACTACTCATCCCTGACCCCCTGTATAATGCATAATGGTTAGTTGTGAAGAAAATGGAACGATTTGCGAAAATTAAAAGTTTTCACTGCACTGAGGAGACAGCAATCTACTGCATGAAAAAAATGAATTTGATATTTTTTAATATTACTTGTAATATTTGTTAAGCTAATTCCAAAGAATCCCCTAAAATTCCCACGATTGTACCACTCGCCTTTTCCGAAGGTCGCCTGCAAGCACTTTCAAAACTTTGAAGTTGTCTTTCTATTGCCTTCAGGAAAGTCGTTTTAGTTAATGTTGCGTACGCGCCGAATCAAGTCAGTTACAAAGACGAACTAGAAGACGAACTTAAGGAATTTGTTTCTTTTGTTCACTCTCCAAAGCTTTGCCCGCCATTGTTAAAGCGTCCTTGGCAATCTTGAGGCAGCCATCGCTGCAGTGTTCCGGTATAGTGACGTCAACTTTAACGCTGCTCTTGTATTCATTACTCTGAACATGAACTTTGTGCGAGTTACGATTGAAACCCAGATTCAACGATTTCCCAGTCAGTTCCAGATTGAGGCCACTATTTACTGTTTTGCTTCTTTGCGAGTTTGAAACATGTTGGACATCCTTTTCTATCGTCACTTTTAACCTCTTGTCTGTGTTGAGCTGGTAAACCATACCCGTGGCTGGATCAACGAACTGAGGGATTAACTCGCCTCCTGCTAGCCAAACATCTAAGCCACAGATAATAAGGATCGGTAAAAATAGTTTTTCCATCGACAATGTCATGTTTTTTTAACTTCTCTAACGTTTTACTGTAGTGAAGAAATTTATGCCAATATGAGTCAGCGTGCTGTGAAGGCGTGAGGGGGAGGGGGGACAGACGATTGATTTCCGTATCTACAGAGTCGTCTAAGAAGCTTCACTCAAAAACAAACAACAAAAACAACACAAAACAATCAACTAAAAAAGGAGGGAGAGGAAGAAAACGCAGTGTATTGTTAATCTTCTAGTTATATAACATTTGTTCCACAGAAAGTTGTGCTTATAAGCCAACCCTTCCCCTCATAGACAAAATACGCAAACTTCAATCATGGCTAACAATCAAAATTAAAGTTAAGATATTTTTAGAATCCTATGAAAATGGTAAGTATGAAAAATGATTAATGATCAAAGCTTTACCAAAATAGCCTATGATCACATGACATAAACTTGTGAAAACAATATTCCCTATGCTTTGTATTCAACGTTATTTTCAAAGCCAAGTGCTACAACCGAGAATGCCGCCCAATTAAAAATTAAAACAAAAAAGACAATCGTCTTATGTAAACAAAGCTTGATGACTTTAGCCTCTGCATCATGACAACAAGAAAATCTCTGCATTATTTGCAACGTCCGTCTTTCATTTTACTTCTTGTTTTAATGGCTGGTCTGTATGAAGGAGAGTGTTTAGTTCGAGGTATCGCAAGAGCTGTGAGAAAAATTACAAAACCGGTGGAGCGAGTTGTCAGGCATGCCACAAAGCCACTGGAACGCGTCGTAAGGCACGCTATTAAACCAGTGAAACACGTCGTCAAAAATGTAGTGGAGAAACCTTTAAAGAAAGTCCTAAAACCAGTTCTGAAAACTCTTGGAATTCGCACCAAACGTGTCAAGAAAACGTACACGGAGTTCGTGCAGGAGACGAGACACGCTCGAGTGGTTTTCACTGAAGACTCGTACACTGTAGAGAAAGTTGAACCTTGTGTGGACGGACAACACGAGATTGTCAAGACGGAGCAACCAGTGGAGATTCATTTTGAGGGGTCTGAGAAGGTTGTAATCCAGGACCGTTATTGCAAGAAATGTGGCATGCACTTTTATGGTGAGCCGAAGGACGAACTTTGACTGAAAGCGTGTGGGTTAACATGGCATTTTGTCAGTGACTAAAGGATCACTTTTTTGTGGTGCTGAATTTCCTTCATGTTTAGAATTCAAAGCACACGTTCAAAACTCTTCCTTTATTCACTGCACACGGACAGACAGACAGACAGACACACATATATACATAGCGTGCGCACCACAAAGATCACATATATCTTGTTGCAGATACTAGAGTAAACCGGCAAAGTGACTTCCTCTCTTGGGTACTGTATAAAAAGCACTGAGAAGCTAAAAGGAAGTTTGTTAACCTGGGTTTGCAAGTTGTATGATGAATGTAGTGATTACGACCCAGTGCAAAAAGCACTATAAGTGCTGGGCGCTTGAACGTTTACCACGTGCTAGAAGTTAACCGATCAACGCAGCGCTGCCTTGCCTGTTCAAAAGGCAAAGTCCAGCGCGGGCGTTGCGAGATTACGGCAACAGACACTGTTGTTTGCACTGAAACGAATTCCTGATAAATAGAAAATGTATATTCAACAAAGAAATAATTTGCTAGCCCATTTGTAGCTCTAATTGATTAGCATTCAAAGGTGATAAGATGTCAATTCATTTAGCATAGATCCCAGATTTAGGTGACAAATCGCTTGTCACCCGCTGGAAATACTTGCTCCGACAATACAATACAATACAATACAATACAATAAAATACAATACAATACAATACAATACATAACATTACAATACAATACATTACAATACAATACATTACAACACAACACAATACAATACAATACAATACAACACAATACAATACAACGCAATACAACGCAATACAATACAATACAACACAACACAACACAACACAATGCAATGCAATACAATACAATACAATACAATACGATACGATACGATACAATACAATACAATATAAGAACCTTTGTTTTTGGTCCGAAGCTGAATGTTCTTAAATATTTTGCAGGTTTCCGCCTTAAATGTTCTTAAAATGTTCTTACATATATCAGTTAGTACGAACTATAGCACAAACTAGCTGGAAGCGGAAATAAGCATGTGCACTATTCACGTGACTACACTTAGTTGAATGTTCAAAGGCTGCTAAACACACAAGGCAGGTTTCAGGACGAAAGAACAAGGTATATTGAGAGAAGTATGACCTCCC
>JAOBYE010715158.1:0-10885 GCA_025403585.1 Parazoanthus swiftii
CACTATCACTATCACTATCACTATCACTATCACTATCACTATCACTATCACTATCACTATCACTGTCACTATCACTAGCAGTATATATTTTATCGCTACTGTTATTGATTTTTTGCCATAGGTGGCCCAAATTTTTCGACAGGCAGACATCGCGGTTGGTAATCTCGAATCTCCCCTTGTTCCTCTCAAGATCAGGAAAAAAGACAAATTTCCCGGTGCTAAGAGAATTTTTGTTTCTGCCGACCCAAAAAGCGCCCCGGCTTTGAGGTGTGTCTTGCTTTTCTAATGGAGTGCAACTTTGCGACCAACTAACTGAACTATGATAATTTCTGATCGGATTTTTATAGATTTGTATATAGACAAGTCAAGGACACGTTAAGGAAGTGGTTAAGTACAACACTCGCTATATTGAGTGTTTGACGTTTTTCTGAGGCTGGATCTTCAAACTTAACAAGAAAGTTGAACGACCAGGGAAGCTTTTCCTATTAATTTTCTACAAAAACACGAATGCCCGAATGATTTCAAGGGAAAAGAAACATGAACATATTTCATCCATTCTAATGGGACTCAAGGGGCGGATCCAGACGTTTCGGAAAGAAGGAGGTGAACCCGCAATTCTGGAGTGGGAGGGGGGAGGGCTCTGTGCTCCAAAACACAATATTTTCAGTGTTTATCTTAAAAATTATTTCCAAATTTGCCAACGAAAGGGAGTGAGCGAAACCTGCCCCCCCCTATACCGCGCATACCGCGCCTGAACTCCACTGGCTACCAGCTCATTACTGAACAGCAGATCAAGCACAAAATTTAGCGATAACTCTGAAAGCACTACACAAAAGGAAACTTATCTGATCTTAAAACTCGCTACATTTCCCATTAGCCCTCTACGATCTATAACAGCCAGAAATTTACTTGTATACAAATACAGTACAGTGGACTACAGTGATAGATCATTTGCAATGACAGCTTGCGAACTCCTGAAGTGTCTTCCAAGCTTTCTTAAGATGTGTCCATCGGGCCTGCTAGAAGATCAGACACATTAATAAAGTTGTTGATTGATTGATTGAATGATTGATTGATTGACTGATGCTTTAGCCATCAGTCTCAACCTTTTGCTTTGGGGACTGTAACTGGAGATCAACTTGCACGACCGGTTATGACTATATAAATAAAAAAAAAATCTTCAGGGTAAACTGGCACTTTGTCATGATAAACACTCGCTGAAATACTTTGCTAGAATACCAGCTGATTTATATGATAACAGGTATCAAACTTTCACTTGTCTCCTGTCGCAGGTTTGCTGGATTTGACGTTATGTTGCTTGCTAACAATCACTTGAACGACTACGGGGAAAAACCTGTCAACTTGACTGTGAGCACCTTAAAGAAACTCGGAATTCAAAGTTTTGGCGTCAACTACGGTCCTTATGACGCGCCACAGGTCAGTGACGTCATCACACACATACCAATCTGCGTCGACAGACAAATCAGGAAGGGTTGTACATGTTTTAATTACTGAGATTTGATTACTCTTTAGTGACGTCATCACACATAGAAACCTGCCAGTTCTCTATTTAAAAATAGGGTTAATGAAGAGCTTCACTTTTTTTCGAAGTTCCCCACATGACGTCATATTATGCTGAGATCTCGGTTTCAATTTTAAAAATTAAAGTTTTAAGTCATAGGAGCCTATTATCGTAGTCTGTGAAAGGCAACAAATATTTTAAGAACTTTTGGTGATAACTGGGTAGAAAAAAGATGTTTAAAAAACTGTTGATTTTGATGGAATTTTTACTTTTAAGTAAGTTTAAAGTTAATATTTTATGGACGAACGAACTGTACCGAAGAGTGGCACTTGCTTGCTTAGGAACAGTGTTGGTTTTTATTAGTTTTTTCACGGTTTTAGCCAGTAAAACGAATATTTGTAATAATAGCAGCTACGACTAATAAAATAAATTTGGAAATCAAGGAAAGGGCTGAAGCTTTAAATAAAGGTAAGAAAGTCCTTTCCCATAATCGCGCTGCATGCTTTTAGATGGTTTTTGTTAAAGAAATTGATAACGAAAAAAATACGTGTGTCCCCTGTTACAAACCTTTTAGAATTGGGTTAGGTAGGTAGGTGTACCCACAAAGTATTTATGCACTTTTCATTTAAATTTATTCCAGGAACCGTTAATCGTAGAGAAAAAAGGAATAAAAATTGGATTCCTCGGCTACTGTGATGTGTATTTTTTGAACATCACACGCTTTGTGGCGGGTTGTTCAGATCAGAGACAATACTACAAAGCGGGACCTGCCGTGTACTCTGACGAGATCGCTACCAGGGACGTGAAACTGCTTAAGGTACGTTCAGTTACAAGTAGCGCTGACAAAGGTGAAGTTCAGCTTATGGTGGATTAAGATTGATGTATTTAGTATATGGGCATTATTTTCGACACTTGGTCGGCACACATGCTATTGGTGTTTCATGCCTTGCAATTTAGTATCATCTTGACACAACTTAATAGCTGTAAGGAAAACAAAAGCCATATTTTTAATTGTTGAAAAATATTTTGAAGAAATGCATTAATCCTAGAAAGCTTTAGCTCTTTTGCCAAACACGAATGTTAAAGGCTTGGGTACATGCACCCGAAATTGAAAAAAAAGTTTGATCTTTCATGAGGGATATCCTCACATCTTAAAAGATGTCTTTTTCTTTTCAAACAAACGTATATAAATAAAGTTTGGGTGTACCCTGACCTTAAGGGGGGGTCAAAATTCTCTTAAGAGTGGGAGGGTAAAGAGATAGCAAGAAACAAAGCTGACCAAATTCTCGAATCCATTTTCTAAAGTAAAAGTATAAATAAAGTGTGTGACTTTTTGGAATAAAAATCTACGGATTGATCTTTCGATGCAGACGAAGGTGGAGGGGCGTTCAAGTATCAAAAATTCCGTAAGTCTAGTAATCAGAGCAAACTTAAATCCAAGTTGATTTCGGTTTGTATCGGTAGCAGGAGCACGTGGAAGTTATCATTGTGTACATTCACTGGGGAAGAGAATATGTACAAACACCCAATCAGCGACAGCTACGAATAGCCAATCACCTTCATTCTTTAGGAGTTCAAGTTGTTTTAGGAGCGCATCAACACGTATTACAGGGCCATATCTACAGCAGGGCGGGCAAACCCGAGCAACGGGCTACTGTGCAAAAACCTTCTACTGCCATTGTTCATGAGAGAAGAAGCAATTTTACAGCATTCGGAATTGGGAACTTCTTGTTTGGTCAACATGGAACTAGTTTTCATGTAAGTGATAAACAAACTGCCTTCTTCTCGGGAATGACGTAAGTCAGACTCCAACAGACATTCATTTCACTAACACAGCTGCAAGAAATTTAAAAAAAG
Source organism: Parazoanthus swiftii (assembly GCA_025403585.1). Taxonomy (NCBI): domain Eukaryota; kingdom Metazoa; phylum Cnidaria; class Anthozoa; order Zoantharia; family Parazoanthidae; genus Parazoanthus; species Parazoanthus swiftii. The sequence continues at coordinate 3,380 of JAOBYE010715158.1, forward strand.
AAAAATGGAGATGCATTCAGTAATTCAAAAATGCAGTGTGTTTAACATTTCAGTTAACCTTACCTGGACCTTGTTTTGTTAGGTTCTGAAATGTTGGTGAGATCAACAATTGAAAAACTGGGACCACGCTTTAGAGAACTTGGGTCCTGAAATCTGCTTTAAAATAATGTTGTGAGTTAAAAAGACTGTTTTTGGATTTTAAGCGAATTTTACTTTCATTCCGGCCACTGTTAAAGACCGAAGTTATCGGCCGAAACTCGGAACTTTTTAACAACTAAACTTTTAGTCAGCGACAACGTTTTCACTTTGACAATGACAATGACACTAACAATAACAATAACAATAACAATAACAATAACAATAACAATAACAATAACAATAACATTAACAATATGAATTTTCGGCCAGTGCAGACCGGTCAGCATAGCGTTGTTATCAATGAGTGCTCTAAGTATGGTTGCCTAAGCTAGTTATAGTTTAACACACATCTTCAAGAAGAAAAGGCAGGTCAAAATTCATTTTTCTAAAGGAATTTCAAGTTTTGTTATTATTCTTTGTATTGTAACGAAATCATCAACGTTAAGGGCCGTTAAGCCCGAGGGGCAAAGGCGGGATATAAATGGGGGAATTGACAGCGATCAACTGACTGTGGTGAGGGTATTTAACCGTCACAGCGAAGAATCACTCATTAGACCGTTAACAAATGCCCTTGGGTGGCGAATTTGAACATGTGCCTAATGTATGTCCGCCCCCCTCCCCCTCATTCTCCGGCTTAATGTTGATAGGTGAATAATACACCTAATTCAAGAAAGTTTGCTGTTCGGGTTGGGCAGTGCGTGGTCCTAGGAAACTTGAAGGCCTGACCGCTTGAGTAGCGAAGTACTGTCAGCTGATCGCCAAACGAACCTAAATCTTGTTCTCTTTACAATTACTTCAGACATTTTATCCAGGTGGACATTCTATCTCACCTTCCAAAGTTGCTCGGTATATTAAAGAAACAACGACAATGAGAGGGCCGACGATGTTTTCTCGCATTTACCACCTACAAATTGCCAAGTAAGTGTACGGCAGAGCTTAGTTCTGGCCTTCTGGAAAAACACCAACATTTGAGGGGGGAGGGGGAGGCGGAGGCGTACTTTAGATCCCCATGATTTTCAAGAGTTACAGGTACAAGCCAAAGGATCGAGGTTGAGATAAAGCTGGCCATTTAGCATGCAAGCAACTTTGGTCTTCTGTTTACTATCTAAGAAACAATCACGTTTTAGTTAAGAACGTTTGCTAATGTAGCATTCATTGAACAAGAATAGATAGTTCTGATTGGTTGAATTAAGACAATAGACTGGCGGAAGGTGAAGAAGATCTTCTGATTTGGGTCCAACCTATCGGTCTAAATTTAGACAGCCGATGGGTAATACCCATTTAGATAAGGAGATGACAATACCCTAGACACGTGCGCCCTCTTTTCTTGATCACTTTGCCCCCTACCCCCCTCCCGGCGTAGCAAGCTACGTATGAGAATTGCTTCTTAAACAAGACTCGTTATTTTTGATGGTGTAATAGTATAATTGTAGAGCAGATTCATAAAATCCAGGCAATCCACTTGAACTTGATATGGGTAAATGTGGGCTATCGTATTTTACTTTAGGCGATTGATCAATTAAATGATTGGTTTGTTGATTGTATGATTATTTGATTGATTAGTTGATTAATTGATTATTTGGTTGGTTGATTGATTGATTAATTGATTGGTTACTGAGTTTGTACCTTGATTGAAAGTAAGTCTCTTCTTCCCTAGGGGTGGAGTGGCCAAGGCACAGTACCTTCCCGTAGAAATCCTGTTCAATACAACTATCAACTGTTTACAGCCCACGCCGGAGAAAGATGCGCATTGGATCGACGTGTGTTCGCCAAATGATAAGGCTTGTTTGCCGTGAAATAGAGAAGTTATCCCAAGGCTTTTGTGAACCTCCCATAATTCATTCTTTGGCATGTAAAATCTAGAACCGCGCACGAACTTGTTTTGTCAAAGAGTACTATACGAGTCTCGAATACGCCTTTTTTAGCGTTCGACTTAGTTTTACACAAAAAACTAACCCGTGACTCCCTTTTTTTAGGGAAAGTTGAACAAACTGTCATCAGGTTTGGTGCAACCTTAATATTGAAACAAAAGTGGCACCAAAACCTCCACATAATATATTAAAATGTCCTTAATTACACTCCTTGATGTGGAATCAATTCTGATGTAATAAAAGATGAAGTTCAATGACTGACGTTTGTGCAAAATGCACTCGAATGGTAAAAGTAGGTTGTGTTTGGTGTCCTGTCAAGTCACCATGGAAACCAAAATGTCAGTGGGAGTTCAAAAGTTGATAAGGTGAAACATTTAATACCAGCTATCGGCAAGTAGCAGTAGTCTCACTACACGAGTAAGCTTTTCAGAAAGTTCAGTGGCATAAAGGCCGCGTTACACGAGTCAACTTGCAACAACGATTTTCCGCGCAACAATGTTGCGTTGAAAATCGTTCCCGTGTAACATGTCAGCAGGGAAGATTTTCTGGGCAACAGGAAGCCCGGCAACAGGTTGCGAGTTTTTGAACTGGCTTCAAAAACTTGCAACACAACACGCAACATTGTTGCGCGAAAAATCGTCGTTGCAAGTTGACACGTGTAACACGGCCTTAAAGTGATTCCCACCTCTTAAAATGCAGTTTGTTGAACAAAAAGAAACTGTATCAAACTGTCCAGGTGAAAATTAACGCACGCACGTTCATATGTCAACAAAACATTAAACAAATGTAACTATTGGCTCCAGCTCTATGTAGCCTTTAAAATCCACTTTCCGTTAGGATGCTTCTTGTAAATTCATTTTATATTGTTTTTTTTAAAATTTTGACTTGAAACAAATTTTTTATAAGCAAAGGCTTAGATGTACATAAACAGGTGAAAACAAACGATAAAAACGAACGTTTCGGAGTCGTCATAACACCATTTTCAAGTTCAAAAACTGTCCGACTTACTGCAACTTACAAGTAAAACTACGGGCGTTAGGGTACTTGATCATCCATATTTTCATCTCGATACTCTAAGAAAACTACTCAATATGCCCCTTAGCTGTGACTATCCTTTTTGGACTCACAAAAGTGTAGACCCCTTCTCTTTTTTTCTCCACTGAATGTACACTCAGGGAATCTTAACGGATCGCTGGCTTACGATGTTGTTAGTGCCACTGAAGTTCGGTGTTTCTTACCAGCCGTCAGACCCTAACAAACATCGTATTGGTTGAATGTCTTTCTACACAACCAAAAACTACGCTTACGTTTCTTCGCTTCGTTTAATCGTAGTTACAGTATACTGGTACACTTCAGTATTGTACTCGTTAAAATCTATTAAGAATTTGATGCACGTGATATCTACAAATACACTCACTCGCTCATGAGCAGGACTTCACCAAACTCATAAATTGTTTGGTAATCGATTACACATTTGACAAAGTATTCATTTCTTATAAAAACCTTTCTTGTAAGAAAGTCGAGGTTAAAAAATGCCCAAACACATCATACCCCAGGCTTAAACTGTGTGCCATTTCACATTTGATTTTGATCAACGGGCTATAGTAACGCATTTCGCGAATTGTTTTTTAATTTCATTTCCAACTACGCCATTCCCAAAAAATTAATATCTATATTACAATACCTTAGTTTAACACTCGAGGCAGAGGCCTGTATAAATTTTTACGAAAGTTCAGCCTCGTGTCAAAAAGCAAACGTTCTTACCAAAAAAGACACACACTTTTTTTTGAGAAACTGATATTATTGGCAAATTCAATCTAAAACCGTTATTTTAATTCTGTACATCAACTGGTTCTGAACCTGGGTTCTTAGTTTGTTCTTAGAAGTTGGGCAAATCTGCTCCTCGGTCTGTTGTGAAGATTGTTTCCATGTAAGCGAGTAACTCGTCCAACCTCAAGTGATTATACGACTGAACCGATATCAATCTTGCACCGCCCTCAACATCAAGAACAATCGTTATATCGCCCAATCAGAGTGATAAATGTAGTCTTACTTATAATGACATTTTTCTTGGAGCCTTCAAGGTGCGTTCGATCGAACGTATTCCGGAATTGGATTATGCAGAAAAAAAAACCCATTCAGTTTGGCAGAATAGTTCTTTCGAACTATCAAGAGCAGGCTGAATTTTTAAGCCCATCCTTATTATTAAGATACAAACTCTTCGTTGTTTACTGAAATGTTCCCGAATGTGTTCCTCCTATTCCGGAACAGTCCCCACTTTAATCAGGCACGCCGGAGACAGGGACTCCCAACCCCCTTCGATCAATAGAGTCAAGGGTCTTTTCAACTCCCCCCACCCCATTATAAAAATGCTCTGGCGTCCCTGTGAATAACATTTCAGGAGCCATTAGCTGCAAAAAAATCGTGTCTTTTAAAGAGACAGTCTAAGGAAAAGAGTATCTGTATTGGTGTGCGTCTAAAACAACTACCAAGTTTTCCACAGCGGTTGTTGGCTTCTCTCAATAAAATCTTTCATCAAACACTTTCTTCTTGTAAAAACGAACAGCTAATTAAAATTTACAGTACCACAGACTGACCATCAAAATTCAACATGGCTAATTGAATCGCAAGCGCTGGAACTTTATCAATATCAAAGTCAGAATGAACGATGATATGACGGAGCTAAGAACTAATTTGGTCAGCACTCGAAGGTAAGTGATCACCCTTGTTTTTCGAGCACTGCATTGAACCTCTACTTCTGCTGTTAAACGGTAACGATTCCTTGCTGTTTCCTTTGACTAAATGTCGCAAGATTTAATATACCATAAGGCGTTCGCAGATTTTCTATTTAAAAACACTTGCCAAAACAAGAGTGATTATGGATAGCTCCACAGGCAGTGAGTTGGTGAGGAAGGAGAAGGGGGAGTACTGCCACCTGAACCACTAAGTATTGTTTTTCACTACTTGAAACAATCGCAGTTCACACTAATCTTCTGAATGGTTTGTGACCATACAAAGGGGTGCCAGGTCCAGACCACAGCACAGGCAGACTGGAGCTGGAAAAGCATGCAGTCAGTCCTATCCAGATCTAAGCAGCAGCAGAATGGTAAAGATCTGCTGTAAATTATGGTCTATTATTCGAGTGGTATCTTCATGTAAAATGCCGATATCATCTGAACTCATAAATAGGCTGGCTGTGATCTGGTACATGGGTGAGATTTAGTGACTGAAACCTGTGGATCAAGAAACAAAACACATTATTATGTAAATGTACGAGTACATCATAAGCATGGGATATTGGCTATCCACGGGAAAAACTGAGATCTACAAGACATTTTAGAACATGTTTACAAGATCAACTAACCGTTGCTACAGTACATGATGTCATGGGTTAAAATAAACATTTTCCTTAATTTTCTTGAAGAGCCCAACTCTATGTTCAGTTGGCAAGGGGAAAAGGGAAGATATAGGGGGTGCAGCCCCCTTGGCCCCTCTCTTAATCCACAAGCTTGTTCTTGTGCTAGCATATCAGTTCACAAGTCAGAAAACCTACCATTCGGAGCTCCTATGGTAATAATAGCCTTCAATTGTTGCAGTAGACTTTTGGAAACATATGTAGTAAAACCCAGCAAATGAAGCTCCACTGATATCCCTTATTTTATGGTCTGGGACTAGGAAATGCTCCTGCAACAAACCATCATATTGGTGCAAGTTAAAAATTGAACACAAAATTAATCAAGTAACAATTAATGGGTAAAAACAGAGGTGAAGGGTATCACAATCAGAAATATGAAAAAAGGGAGAAAGCAGTGTCTGTGTAAGCACTTGGAAAAAATATTTTTTTTAGAAAAAAGACTTTGGTTTTTATGCATGCCCAAAGAATCCAGCATTTTTTGTTGTGCTTCAAACAAACAAGCAGAGTACCTTGATGTCATTCCAGCAACTGCTTTTTCAGCTAACTCATTTGAAATGAATATACCTCAAGTCTACATCCAGTCTCTGATATTAACTAAACTGACAATATAATTATTTACAAGTAACACAGTTGCCTTAAGGTTACCGTTCATGTTGAGCAGTTTTTTTACTTATTGGCAGATTTCTCCATTGTTACGCATCGGAAGCCCATAAACTTATATATCACTGGAAAGCTTATAAAATTCTCTAACTCATAGGATATCTTGTTTTTTAAGAATACAAATTCTAAACGAGTTCAAACACCGTTTTTTTGGAATATTGTACGCCCTTTCCGAAGTCCCAACAAAACCGCGCTTCGTTTTACGGCATCATTCGTTACCTTGTCGCGTTTGACAGTGTTTACACTCTATTACCGTGCGAGGGATTTTTGACAGCCCACATTGTTACTATTTTAGAGCCGAAAAACCGGAAAAACAACAAAAATAAGAGAAGCGAAGGTATGTTAAAAAAATGTATAAAATTTCTAGAAATAACAAAAAATCTGTGCACGGTATTGGAGTTCTGTTATTTATCTACCAAAATGCCAAAACTCAAAGCAATACATTAAAAAATGGCCGAGTTGGGACTTCGAGTTCCTTAATCTTTTAGCAGCAAAGTTGTTTCAAGAAAAAGGCAATAACGACCAGAGCTTAAGAGCGCTTTTAGTTCCGGTGAAAGTTTTAACTTGCAATATCTCATTCGGTGTTTTTGGTATCAAAAAAATTTTTTTTTGCATATTGAAGTCCTAACTCTTGTCTATTCATTTTAGCAATAACCTCGATTTGGTCAATTTCATTGTTTCCAACCTGAACGGTAACCTTAATCATCATGTACATGTAATTCTTTTACATTTGTAATCACAAGAATTTGTACATGTATGTAGAATGAAGCTATAGGAAAATGGGAAGAGATAGGAGACCTGGGAGGAAGCAGGAGATACGGGGAGGGGTACTATAAAATAAATGGATGCAACTATGTCACCATTTTTGGTGTGGCATTCAATCAAAGGTTCTGGAACTGGGAATAGTATCAGTTATCATAAATCAAAGAGCCTAGTTCACTTAGTTTGGGACAGAGGGCAAACTTTCTCGTATGTATAAGTCCTAGATCAAAGGTAAATGTAGGTGGATGAAAAGGTTTGATGATCAGATAACTTTGCTTTAAGTTTTAATCATATTATGGATCTTAAATATGTTTTGGGGGATTCACAGATCCGATAAAGTAGATTTATCATAGTCCAATATTTTGAACCAGATTTCAGATTTAACTCAGTGATTTCACAATCAAAATACAGTGGATTAGCAGCTGCACATTAGGGGTTTTCAATCCCCTCCCCCCTTCCCTAGCCTGCGGTGCAGACGGTGTTGATAGTTTTATTTTACCATAAAAATTATATACCATCTGCGTTTAACGGATCCCAAAAGCTTGTTCTCGAGAAAATCTTTCTTTAGGTTTATCAATGTCAAGCAAGCATAAATTGTAATCATTCGACGAATGAGACATGAATCTTTTCAAATGCAAAACAGGGAGAGTAGAATATTTA
>JAOBYE010715169.1:0-10885 GCA_025403585.1 Parazoanthus swiftii
AGGTTTATCGTAACAGTTGGTGTTAACGTAAATCGAAACGACTAAAAAAAAAAAACGGCCGAAACGACTAAAAAAAACGGCCATAAGTGTGCTTGTCCCATAAATTTGGCTTGTTTTACGAAATTTGCACCCCCCCGACAAAAATCCTGGCTACGGGCCTGTAGACTACCGGCAGGAATATGCTATGTACTCTGGGGAAAGACCGCTCTAATGATATGTAATTATAAGCTGTAGCCCGGCGGATCAATTTACCAATACCACTACCAAGACCGACATCAGTATCAACACCAATAGTAACTGATAATGGTGATGGTGGTGGTGATACTGCTGTACTGTACACGATATGAGTCTAGGAACGAAATTGCCGCCAATACAACTGATAAAGAGGTTATTTTTAATCTTGCAATAGGAACTTGAGACAATCTTGGTCTTCGCGCTTTCTCAGTGGACCGTTGTTATTCGTTCTTGCCGTTAGCTTTGAGTGGTTTTGTTGATAACTTGTTTTAATTACTGAACTGTCTATTACTTGGTCCGGTAAGAATGTACTTGCTTACAGAAGACAAACAAACTGCGCAGCACTAACCAAGGGATCAAGTATTGCCTGGAGTTTGCGCTGATGTGTGGATCCACAGTCATTACAGCGGTTGCTGGCCCTGTGGGACTGCAGCCTTAATTGAAAGCAAATGCAAGAGACAAATTGATCTAAAACTGAACGGGGTTTAAGGTGTCGGAAAACAATAACCCGTTGGTACTACGCACATTTTGGTCCTGAGTGGTACTTTGCTACAGTAAAATGGAGAACGGGGTGCTATGAAAAATGCCATTTTCTACATCCAAAGCATGTCATTGTTAAAAGATCATTTCAACAAAAAGTCGCCTTATAAACCGGCGTCCTCTGCTCCACAAGTCCTTGGCAACGTTATCCCGCCAAGTTTAACACCCCCACCCCCCACCAATAATGTTAAAACCGAATTGTCAGGTATTGCGTCGCCTCATACGGTTTGCGAACTCTTGCTTAATTCACGTTGAGAGTTTTCTGCAGGTAATTTGGGACACCAAATTTGCAAATTAGCTCTGCCCGAATGCTCATTGGAATCTTTAGTTTTTCAGTGTGTTGAAATAACAAAACATTGCGCGTACAGTTGATACAAGAGAAACAGGAAAACTTGGAAACAACTGGTCTTTATTAGCGTTCTACACGTAATTCCAGCTCATCGTCCCCAGCAGACGCTTTATTAATTATCAATTACTTTGTACCGTACGTTATAATATAGTGTAGCCTTGATGACCCGGAAAACCACAGCGAGGCTCTACTCTCAGAACGAAAGATCTTATTGGATCTTTGACAATAGAATTAACAATAGCTGAAACGTTCTGACAATAAGTTTTTGTATGTTTGTCTACGGGTGGTCAGGGTTTATCCGAAAGGTTAGGGTTGTTATCCAATGGCATCTCTCGTTCTCAGAGTTGAGGGCGACTCGAAAATCAGGGTTCTGTGTGGGTGACAGACCGCTGGGTTTAGGAACCACTACCTGACGCTTTTTTACTGTCAACGTTTGTAACTAATGTACCTTACTTGTATTAAAATTCGCGCAGTACTAGAAATCGCGCAGCAGTAGGTGCGCCAATTTAAGTACTGCGCGAATTAGAATCCGCGCGAAAAGCTTTGTGGCGTAATAAGAGACACTTATTGTTAGTAATGTAAATCATTTGATGAGAATCATATATACAATATTTTTTTAGTTCTTATTGGTATTTTGAACTCAAACTAATTGTTATCATGAACTTTGCTTACATTACATAATTTTGAAGAACATTTTTAGAGGGCCATCTAATCGCATTTTGATGAAGTTTTAACAAACATTGTAGTATCTGTTGCTAAAAACCCACTCACTTTAAACGCCTTTATTGTCAATAGTTCTATTAAACAAACCAAAAAGAAAAAACTACCTGCGCAAATATAAGGCTGTGCGAATAAGTCTTAATAAGGTGCGCGGAATTACATCCAGCGAATTCAAAGCGTACAACGCGAATTTCACTGACAAGTAAGGACGACATTAAATTATTGTGTAAATAACTCTGTCCACGGTTAATAGCTAATAAATGTCCGCTCCAAACCGGTCCTATACAAGTCCATCTAATTTAATTGAAACAGTTACCTTCGACTGTAACTAACTCACATCTAGAATAATTTGCAAAGTCGTTGGTATTGGCTTATTGCTTGGCATTATGTATAAGAAGTAGAGCGAAAACGTTTACAATCTGTTGGTTAATTTAGTAATTCATACAACTATAACAATTCAATCAAATGTTTCAAACTCCGAGATTTGGTAGAAAGTTATACGAAAGAGAATTTCTATATTCTCACAACAAATACATTTAGAAAACTCAATCGTGAAACAAACTTGCACATTAAATCTCCAGACTCGTGTTAGAAGCTCAGATCGGATGTCCAGCATCACTTGACTGTACCGAAAAAGATGGTGGCTGTACATTTTACATTTTAGGATTTTCGTTAGCTAATAATTATGGGTAAATGTACCAGTTGCCATCTTTTTTGGTACAGTCACTTCCAGCTGATCATAACTTTTGAAATTAGCCAATCAGGGGCAAGTTAAACCGTGTATCATCTCTATAGTTGTTTCATGAGCCTAACTGAGAGACCAAGATTCATGAGAACAAAACAAATAACTTGGCGGCCTAAACTGAAGGCGGTTTTATTCTGTGGCGTTTGAGAGACTTGATCTTCTTATCAAAAGTACGTTAAGTTACCGCAGGCGTCATGATATACGATTTTGCAGATTACGTCAAAATGTCAGATCAGTGGTTGCGCTTTTTTATCAACTAAAAACCAAAAAAAAATAAAAATAACTCACTTAACTCCAGTCTAAAGTGAATATTTGAACTTATACTAATAATGGTTAGTTAAAAATAATCGATACTCTGGTTAGCTCTCGATGGACTACAGTTTCTACCTGCCGAGAGTTTTCAATCGCGCGAAACTAATAACGCGCGTAATAGATGTCGGGTCCCTGGTCTGTATATTTTAATCCTTCTGAACATTCTTCCTGGGTTAAGGGATTGCCTCCGCAGCAGAAAGAGTTGGTTTCTAAGGAAACCACTGTGTGTATACTAGAAATTATAACTTCGAGGAAATGTTTCCCACAGGAAAGAGGAAGATCAGAAAGAAGATCATTCTTCTTATCACATGACGTCACAAGAAAATAAAACTAAAGCAACTTCGCGCACGTGCGCTTTCTATTTGCAAAAAGTACAAAAAGCTAGATTTAAAATTCGTTTATGATAGTTAATTTTAAATGTGCATAAACAGTAGCCTGTCATATAGTTTTGTATTCCTTTCTACGAATCTTTGCACTTGACATCCACATCTAGTTTTCTATTTTTAGTTTAATGTATTTTACACATTTCATTTATTTTTTATTTTATCCAAATTTGTTTTTATTAGTAACAAATTAATTAATGTAAAGCGTTTTTGAACACTATTGGAGAACGCGCAATATAAATGCACTAACATATTACTATTATTATTATTATTACAAAACCGCTCCCGTATATGTTCCTACTAAAACAAGTCTTCCTTTTTAACTCCGTCATTAGTTGTATTAAGTAAAGTGTTACGCTTTGAGGCCTTGGAGTCGTGTTATACACGAAAAGTGATGACGTCAGGAAAAACACCAAACTTTTCCTCTGTCAAGCAAAAGCATTGCCAAGAAATTATAAGCCTCCAACCCAGTACATGAATTGGTCTAGCCAGCTTTTGCTTTACTTTATTGTCTATTGTTGATGTAAACAAACGTTCTAGTATTTTGTGTTGCTGCTCTTTTAAATTGGTGTTTTCCCAATGAGTAACTAACTATTACAGGCAAAAAATGTTCTAGTTATTGCCTCCGAGACCACATATCTGAAATTCCTGCCCGTCTTGCCGGTTCCCTTGCGAAACCTCTCGTACATGCACACTACGTCTTGTACAACAAACTGAGCCCGTTATGCGTGCAAGTCTTTCTCGTCAGCGGATTCACGAGGCCAAACCTTAATTATCGTGAACAAACCTAGTTCAAAAAAGAAACTCAAATCCGTGATTATTTGTTCCTCGTGTATCAAAACATTATTTCTGAACTAAAGAAAATATATAGAACTATAAAGGTCAATCCAGTGATTATGTTAAACGGTTTTAATTCACAATAAGCTGCATTTTCTTATTCATTTCTGTTATGTTATATTATGTTGTAACACGCTATGAAATATTATGTCATGCCATGTTATGCCGTATTGTTTTATATTATATTATACGACGCAATTCCATGTTATGTTATTTTATGATGTACTACGCAATTCTATGTTATGTTATGTTATGTTACGCCGTGTTGTGTTGTAATATATTATATTAAAATGTAATGTATTATTTTATGTCCCGTAAAAACAAAATATTCTTTGAAACTAATTTTTTCTCTTGCCTAACTTACTGAAGCACTAAAATGCTTTCGTTTCTTTGACAAAACAAAGCATCAACAGTAGCACGTTGTTTACAAGTTACTTAGACAGTTTAGCCTGTTTTTCAAAATGAGACAGCTTTCTTGGCCTTACGTTTGTTTAATGGCGTCCTAGCTATCCTGTAAAAATAGAGTGGTTGCCTTGCAGCACTTTCTACCTAGCTTCTATATAAACTGTGTGTTAATGTTCTAATACGGATAACAGCGTTAACATATTATCCCGCTTCCTTTCATTTTCAGTCAGCTGTAACACTTTACTGATAAACTCAAGTTTAGACACAGTGACTGACTACTTAAACTCACCCTAACAAGTCAAAAGGCTCAATTTCGACTTTAACAAATATTGTATCATCTATCAGGAACCGCGTCCCCTCCGAGATTTTCGCATGAGCGGCAAACCTCCAGATTCCCACCCCCGGGTTTCTCTCTGTCTGTGGTTGACGGTACCCCTCCAGGGAGGGGTCAGGTTGATACTCCATTTTCAAATCCCGTCGAGCGTTATAGTCCTCGTTCTGATCCAGTAGGTAGAATGTCACCTGGTATAAGAGAGAGGGATACAGAAACTTTTATTGATGGAATAGGAAAAGAAAAAAGTTCCTTCTTTAAAAGGAAGGAAGTTCCTTTTTTAAGCAGACAACGCAAAAAGTGCTAAAATCTATCCCCCCTCCGGCCTCCCCCTACTTCCCCATAAAAGAAAGAAAAGATAAAAGTACCATAGATACCGTGGGAGTCGACTTAAAACCAGAGGAGAATAATTTCGATGAACATCTTATCATGACTCGTTTTGGGATCCTAGGGCATGTAGTCAGATCGCGTAAGGAAATTACGGGTCAAATGATTGAATTTTTGTGCTCAAATGGCGCAGTTTTCTCTCTCCAATAAAAGTAAATCGAAATATTTATCTCAAGAATCACCAACTCGTGCTTAAGAAAGTTGACCGTTTTCAGGAAAGCACACCATTAGATCTCCTATTGGTCTTAAAAAGTTTTCATATAAACAAGTCTGATTTTCCTTCATCTACAGGTTTCAACTAATCAAGATTGAAAAAACAATTTGACAGTTAAGTAACACAGACTGGCTTAAAACCTGTACAAACAAGTTGCTTTGTCGTTACAACGTCTACATGCTTCTTTTACAACGCGTGAAAACCTATAAACACATAACAGTACCAACATATTTCAGTAGAACAAGTTTAAAATAATCATGTTTAGTGTTTGGTGCAAGTATGAACGCGGTAGATGTCTTAATATTAAACGAAGCAAGTTTAGTACCAAGAAATGATAGCAGAATTCTGCGGGTAAACATTTAGAAAAATGCAACTGGCCTTTTTTGACCTAAACCACAACCCTTTCTGGCCCATTCCTACGACTTTCAACACACGTTTTTTGTACTCGAACATAGGCCTGTTGCTATCAGTGCAGCTGCATGACTCATTAAGTTTGTAAATCTTAGCATAACAATTATATATTAAATGGAACAAAAGGATTTTAGAACCCCAATTGGTAGACAAGTCTGATTATACTTGAAACTCCCGCCGACTCGAGCTAAACTCGTTCGTCCTTTACTGTAAATACATTCTTGCTAATTCACTCCCGTTTACTCGAATTTCCGATATCTTGAACCCTTGATAATTCAAACTTCCCTTCACTTGAAGTCTCGAACCTTCCTCCATTTCCTTTGAAGTTTCGAGTTATCGGGCCTTTACCGTATTTTGTAATCGAAGACGATTGGATTTTTATCACTGAACGTTTAAATGTTTATCTAGTAATAGTTTATATCTACCGTCAACTTCCGAATATAAGGCCATGCAAGGGCTTAAAACTGTCAAAGCACTTTTACTCCGAGTGGGTTTGTGTTCGGGGAAACTATATGCGAAGGGGATTTTGCGTTTCAAAATTGTTAGGGTATATGACCGGATGGGATTTTGCGTCTCAAAATCTGTGACTTTAAAATGACAATAGACACATGTTGACACGCCTGTTAAATAATTGTCTTCTGAAATACTGGCAATAATCTAGTTAATCATATTTGAGCAAAACAACAGCTGCAAAGTACAACAGCTAGAAAGTCACATTGGTTTCAAAAAATTATTGAAGGCTCCCTTCGAATACAAGCCCATGGGCTTATATTCGACGGGCTTATAGTTGCGTTTTGGGTATTTTCGGGGTGTGTGTGTGTGTGAGGGGGGAGGACTCATATTCTGAGGTTTACGACAGTCGAAGAAGCTGCTCACTTTCTGTCGGAAGGGCCAGGGCAAAAGCGCGTCATATTTCCCTTTCATGAGGATGATATAGATCGACATATGTGTTCCCTCGCCATCGCCATCGCCATTCAAAGTGACTGAGGCTTGAAGTTTGTAACCGTATCTACCAGAGAAAAACGGGTCGCTGTAAATGTAAGGCGTCTTCTTGTTTCTGCAGTCCAGAAGTCGATCCTCGTAGTTGTCAATCTTCCAAAGGAGTTTGCCGTCTTCTTTGTTTGGGGCTCTCTCCAGTTGACTTAGCCTTCCTTCGAGATCCTACAAAGTAAAAAGCTTAGCAATCCTGAAAAACTGCAATACTAGCTTTTGTTGTTCAGAAATCGCTGCGGATAATTCATTTAGATAAGGGTAAACGCATGGTTTTCTTTCTTCGTAAGGGTTTTCCAAATGTGTTTAACTTGTTATGACAACAGCCTAAATACTGTTTTTGGTACATATTTTGTTTATGCTTCTATAAGTTTCGGTTATGTTTATGTTCGTATTTACGTTTATGTTTTGATTTTGCTTTTATACCTATCCATTTTCCTTATTGTTTTCTCTTATTGCTTTTCACTATGGTGTAACATTGAGTTATAATATAATGTTAACAAGAAAACTTATTTTCATGATAGCTTAAACCTCACAAAATATTAAAACATTTAAGAATGAGTAGTAGATGGTGTAATCGTTACCGACTGGTCGCGGGTAAAAATTCCGCACAGTGTACTTTGTTTAGAGATGTTTATTACCAGGAGCTAAAATAACAGACA
The DNA here is from genome assembly GCA_025403585.1 of Parazoanthus swiftii. Taxonomy (NCBI): domain Eukaryota; kingdom Metazoa; phylum Cnidaria; class Anthozoa; order Zoantharia; family Parazoanthidae; genus Parazoanthus; species Parazoanthus swiftii. The sequence goes on from JAOBYE010715169.1 coordinate 7,521, forward strand.
CTTTCAATATTTCAAAATTCAGCCTGAGTGGAAGACTTAGGAGATTTAGTTAAAGACTAAGCAACAGAAATCACAGCGAGACTGATAAATGCGTGCGTTTGGTTTGACGTGTTCTGGACTAGGAATACTTTGAAGATTTTAAAACCCCTCTCGTAATACCAAACAGTAAAACAATTATCCCGAGTTAAGAATTAGGATGAGCCTACCGCGACCAGCTTCAAAGAAAGCACAAACCTCGATTGAAGGGTTCAAGGTTTTTATTCCACATAGTCATATTCTGGAATATGGTCAATCGAACGTTCCCACAAACATAACCTTTTGCTTAAATTCCTGTAAGCCTCGCACTGACGTTGAATCTTAAGCCGGAGACACACTAGGTGATTTTGTACGTCGATCGCAGCGAATGGCAAAATTCGCCTATATCACCTACTGTGATAATTTTGCTGAGTGCAGCGACTGGTGTATAAAATGTATGCGGTATGTGTGTGTGTGTATGTATGTATGTACGTATGTATGTATGTATGTATGTATGTATGTACGTATGTACGTATGTACGTATGTACGTATGTACGTAGTGAGTGTGTGTGTGTGCGTAGGTAGATATGTATCCTCTTCCCACAACAACAATCCCGGTCACGTGAGCTGACACGGGTTTACCAACCTGCATACGCTGGTCTTGAGGCTCTAGCTGTTTGCACAACTCCGTTACTTTCAAGTTTGCAGTGGCCAACTTTCGGCAAGCCAGATCCAAGTGCTGCCTCACTTGTGCTTCCATGTGAATCGCGAGGTTTTCCCTCAATACCTTATTGTGAAAAATATAAATAACCGATTGCTAAAACCAATTATATAATGGTAACTACATTTTAATTTACAACAACAGTTACAACACCAACAATGTTTGTTTGACCTGTAAATTGCAAACGTTTTGCTAAAGTATTACAAAAAAAAATGAGCACATATAAAATATACAATTTATTATGGTGTAGGAAGATAAGAAGACCCTATAAGAGATTATCAAAGCTGCATTGACTCCCTGATGTCACAAGTATTGCTAGTTAACGATTTTGTTTGGTCGGTAAAATACGCATGCGCACACGTACCAACACTCACATCAACCCAAGATAAGGAGTTGAAGAGCTTTTCGTTGGAAGAGAATCGAAAATGTGAGTCAGAATGGTTCATATGGTGATCGGTAACTGTTAACTCGTAACTTTGAGAAAACCTCGTAGTAAGAGACCCCCAAAGTACACCCCTGATGTTATGCCAGTGAGGCTTATTGAGGTCCACCGCAGATACAAGTGACCCTAGTAACTTACCAGAGTCGTACACCCCAAGCCTGCATGCTCACATTTCACCAAAGCTTTGGGACAGTCCCTCAACAGATGGTTTTCCATCTGCAATACAATACAAAAGAAAATTTAATATTTTCCTAAGGGAATGACATCATTGATGAAAAGGGAAGGACCAGTGGGTCAACATGAATAAGGTTTTTCAGTCATTATACTTAACAACGTTAAATTTTGTTACTCTGTTTCTTTTGGTATAAATAAAGCAAGCCCATCGAGGGTTTGAGACTATGAAAGACAAGGTGAACGACTAAATAAAACTACCTGCTTGGGGTCGGGGCGATGATTAGATTAATTGCAAGAATCGGAAATGTTCGTTTGCGTTATAGTTAATACTGCATGAAATTATCTTCAGAATTATTGCAAACAAACAGGAATGTAAACTATAATTTTTTACACACATCGTGCAATTCAATTCTATATGGTTTGCCAACTTCCGAAACGTGTGTAGAACGCAACAGCGCGACTAGTCTGTAATACTCCTAAATCTGACCGTAAAGCTCCTGTGCTCAAGAAACTACACTGACTGTCAGTTAAAGACCGAGTTGTATTCAAACTAACAGTCAGCACTTAATAGTCAGGCTCCTATCTACATCAGCGAACTCTTAAAACCATGTAACCCGTGCCGTTCCCTCCGATCAAGTACTCTTAATTATCTATCTGCTCATAAAACTAGAAATGTTTCATATGGAGACAGATCCTTCTCTGTTGCTGCTGCACAACTATGGAACGCCCTTCTAAACCATTTTAGACAGATGCATAACTTAAGTATTTTTAATACAAGTGCGAAGGCTTGGCTGTTTAACTGTACTATTAATCAATAGTAATAAACACTTATTTCTTTTAGTCGATTGCCAATTGTTTGTACGAGCATCAAGCTTCAGAGGATGCTCCTAAAACGATGTTATTGTTAATATTACTATTATTATTATTATTATTATTATTATTATTATTATCATCATCATTATTATTAATAACAGTAGTAGTAGTAGTAGTAGTAGTAGTAGTAGTAGTAGTAGTAGTAGTAGTAGCAGCAATCTTTCTTCTTACATGAGTTATCTTCCCTTATGTACCCTTATGTTGGACCGACTTGATTTTTCTCATAATTGCTCTTCATTGTTATGGTGAAACAAACTAAGAAACAAACACAAAAACAAAAATGTTTCTTAAAAGTCATATTTTAGCGAAAGAGACTGATCTGTATTCCCCATCGACCTTTTACATGTGACTGTCTCGGTCGACTATATAACCATCTTTTCATTTTCAGTGACACCACTACTTCTGACATGACCATCGTTATCCCTTCTCTTGAACAGTACAATAACATCACCCCCTCTTCTCTTCAGATTCACTTACGACAGACCCCCCCCCCCTCAGTATCCCTTCTTTCTTTATTCCACCCCCTGTTCAGAAGCCGTCTCCTCTGACACTTTACCTCTTCTCTGGCGATCAAGCCGCTCCCACAGCTGTTAATGCATTCAAGTGGCATCCGCCTGCAACTTTGCAAGTGTTCTGTTTTATTGCAAAGTGCGTGTTGCCTTGTGCAGTGTTCACAGGCGACGGTCCTCCATTCACACTCACTTCTCTCGTGATTTACAATGTGTTCGCGTGAAATATTTTGCCCACAATGTGCATTCCTGCATTTTATTTCCTCTTTAGGGCACGTCTTTCGATGTTCCTGGGAGTGAACAACGATTTAAAATTACGGCTTCATAACGACTCGGCGACACACAACTAGCGCAAACACAGTAAAGTGGCGTATTAAAACCAAACATGCTAACAAGCTGCACACAGTTTACATTTTCACCAAAAGCGAAATATTTTATCAAGATGGAATGCTTTACTAGTTGTGTAAGATAAGGCCTAGCCTGCGGTGCAGACGGTGTTGACAGTTTTATTTCACCATATATACCGTCTGCGTAACGGATCCCGAAAGCTTGTCCTCGAGAAAATCTTTCTTTAGGTTTATCAATGTCACGCAAGCATAAATTGTAATCATTCGACGAATGAGACATGAAT
>JAOBYE010715180.1:0-10883 GCA_025403585.1 Parazoanthus swiftii
CCCCCCCCCCCCCCCCCCCCCCCCCCCCCCCCCCCCCCCCCCCCCCCCCCCCCCCCCCCCCCCCCCCCCGGGCCATCCAAGCCCCCCAAAAATAAATCGCCTTGTAGTGAGCACAAAGATATTGCATCAGACTAGTTTTTAAAGTCAGTCAACGATAGTGATTATACTCACTGACGCAAAACACTGTACATAAGAGTTTAAATTTCTCGATAACTTATACGGCATCTATCAATTAACCGTATTATATTGTTCGGCTAATAAATAATGACAGGTATGTGTAAGAACGTGGAAAGTGGGCTTTGCGATGACCTTTACGTTGCAAGCTATTAAAATTACTTGTCAATAGCCAACAGGGAAACAGCAGATGATGGATTTTCGAAACCATACATTTTCTATCAACGTCTGAGCGTGCCTCAACAAAAAAACTTGGCATTTCTGTCTTTTTGATGGCACGGTTAGAAAGGTTAAATTTTTATTCACTGAACTATAACCTCGAGGAGCTCAGACAGGTCATTCTGCTTCCTTGGATGCCCGAGTTGTTTCTCGTCTACTTTAATACCCCGCTCTAGCTACAATTTTAAGTGCAATAATTTGGCAGCCTTTTTGTGACTTCTTAAGAAGTAAAACAAGATCAAATCTTGGTAGATTTTGAGCTTCCATTTTAAATACATCAGTCTTTGGATCAGTTCTACAAATTTTATTATTAACTTCCGAGGGTTCACGCACGTATATTCGATCACGTACCGTGCGTCCACGGTTGTTTATAGGCGTTGGCTGCAGGTCCTTTAGAGTTATATTAAAATACAACAGAAGTAAATAAGTTTAATGAAATGATCCGTTTTATCGACTTAAAATTGCCATCCAGTTGATGCTAGATTCCTCAATCAAATCCGCTTCTCGAAGAGCAGTATTATAGAAAAACAGTTGTTCGTTCGTTAAACAGTTTTTACAGATGAATCTTTTGATGTACTGTCCGCAAACGTTTAACCGTAAATAAGCTGGTTGCTCTAATTATCTAATTTTACGGAATTGGTATTTAATTTGCTTACCATCATTTTCTTCTCGTTTATGGCTGGTTTCCGCCATGAACTAGTGGATAATGTAAAACTTTCCCCTTCTGTAGACTTAGATTTTCGGCACTATAGCTGTATACGGCGATGCAGTTTTCTCACATGAATTACAAGCAAACACGAAAAGAAGTTTAGGCATTTGAACAAATATCATTGAAGCTTGGGGATCACGCTAGTTAAACACCACATCTTTTATAGCATCTGTCTTCTGGTTCAAGTACTGTCGAGAACGTCATAATCTCGGTTGAAACGGAAGATGTATGAATGCTTCTCAAAATTAAAGCAGAGAACTGAAAAACTGCAACCGTTAACATGTTTCTGTGCATTCGGCGCTTAAATCCTGAAAGCGTTTGAAATATCTTGGAAGGTTGATCGAATACGAGGAATGAGTACATAAAACCAAACAACTCACGCAGTGAGTAGACACCGTAAATCAAAGCAAACTATTGTGCAGCCTCGGTTTGAAGAATATGACACAACAGATGGGCTGGCGTAGTCTTGGCGCAAATGGCTTGAGACGTTTAGAACGAACGGTAAAAAACGCAAAGTAGGCAATTTTAAGTGGTTTTGAAGTGCAGACAGCCTTAGACTTCAGTGAGGATGGAAAACTCCGTCACATGTATTATTTGTTTGCATCGGACATCACAGAAGTCTTTACTTTTGAGCTCGAGCAGGAGATTTTGAATGTATAGAGGCTGAAAAAATTCACAACTTGTCATAGTTTAGAAGCATGCAAGAATACATTTCGTAGCCGAGAAATTGCACACCATCATAATAAGAACGTGCAAGGCCATGTTAGTGAGCAGCTGTGATCACCAAGATGGCGGCCAAAGTAAAAGCCAAATTCCCAATGCAACCTATCTGGAATTACACTCGTTTTAAATGTGTAACACGCCAAAATAGATAAACTGCTACAGGTTGTTTACTTCATCTTGTGACCAGATGTTTAAGTTTGTACGCTGAATTTTTACTGCAATGCAGTAATGATGAAACCCATGTTACACAAGTTTTTTGCTATGTAACGTTGGCAATGGCGTTGCGTTGTGAGTTACAAGAAAAAATTATCCCGTATACAACAGGGCTTTATCTCGGAGAAAAAAAGCGTCATCCTGAAAATTTGGGGGACACCTTCATAAACAGAGCCTTAAAAACATATCAAAGACACGCCTTCACAAGATTCATGTCACATATGTTATTATACAGTTTGGATTTTAGTTTTATAGTGATTTCACATACAAGAACAGAACAGAGCCTTCTAGGTTACAAATCTGCAAGATTTACATTTGACAAAAACGGTGTAGAAGATGCTCCTTGTATATATATGTTCTTCTTGTTCTTGTTCTTGGTCTTCTTGATCTTGTTCTTGATCTTGTCTTGTTCTTTGTCTTGTTCTTGTTCTTCTTGATCTTGTCTTCTTGCTCTTGTTCTTCTTGTTCTTCTTCTTGAACTTGTTCTTCTTGATCTTGTCTTCTTATTCTTGATCTTGTTCTCGTTCTTCTTGATCTTGCCTTCTTGTTCTTGTTCTTGTTCTTCTTGATCTTGTCTTCTTGTTCTTGTTCTTGATCTTGTTCTCGTTCTTCTTGATCTTGTCTTCTTGTTCTTGTTCTTGTTCTTCTTGATCTTGTTCTTGTTCTTCTTAATCTTGTCTTCTTGTTCTTGTTGTTCTTGTTCTTCTTGATCTTGTCTTCTTGTTCTTGTTCTTCTTGTTCTTGTTCTTCTTGTTCTTGTTCTTCTTAATCTTGTTCTTGTTCTTCTTAATCTTGTTCTTGTTCTTCTTGATCTTGTTCTCGTTCTTCTTGATCTTGTCTTCTTGTTCTTGTTCTTGTTCTTCTTGATCTTGTTCTTGTTCTTCTTAATCTTGTCTTCTTGTTCTTGTTGTTCTTGTTCTTCTTGATCTTGTCTTCTTGTTCTTGTTCTTCTTGTTCTTGTTCTTCTTGTTCTTGTTCTTCTTAATCTTGTTCTTGTTCTTCTTAATCTTGTTCTTGTTCTTCTTGATCTTGTTCTCGTTCTTCTTGATCTTGTCTTCTTGTTCTTGTTCTTGTTCTTGTTCTTCTTGATCTTGTTCTTGTTCTTCTTAATCTTGTCTTCTTGTTCTTGTCTTCTTGTTCTTGTTGTTCTTGATCTTGTCTTCTTGTTCTTGTTCTTGTTCTTCTTGATCTTGTCTTCTTGTTCTTGTTCTTCTTGTTCTTGTTCTTCTTGATCTTGTCTTCTTGATCTTGTTTTTTTTTGTTCTTGTTCTTGTTCTTGACTTTGTTCTTCTTGTTCTTGGTCTTCTTGATCTTGTATTTCTTGTTCTTGTTCTTCTTGATCTTGTCTTCTTGCTCTTGTTCTTGTTCTTGTTCTTGTTCTTCTAGTTATTTTTCTTTCTCTTGTACGGTTATGATCATGAGCAAGATTATTATTGAGTACTGATTATTGTCATTAGTTGTTATTGTCTGTGCAATGGCCATCGAGGTCCAGTAGAAGCAGTATGGATCAACCGTTGTCAGTCTTAACTGTTAGGATAAATGTTTATTCCAGTTTGCTGTTGCATCAGGATCGCCGTCGATAACGCTTGACAGTTCGATCCGAAGCTGAATAAGGTACTCTTTGTCTGTTATAAGCCTTCCTTCTTTACCACTTGTTAAAATACACGTTATTATCTAATTCATCAGCCATTACTAGCGTAGATTTCTGTAGTGAAGCTTATTTGACCGTAAAGACTTTGCATGCAATAAGGAAATAGTATGTTGATAGACTGTCTCAGTTAGGTACTTAATTTGACATGTTGTGTTGACAATGCAGTGTGCATTTATTTTGAGATCAGTCATCATTTTTCGGCCTTTGAAGCTGACCAAACAAAATTGTCATTCACATCGTTTTTGTACATGATCTAACCCAAGCACGAGAACCAATAAAATCAAAATCTATTTGAGCACATGAACGACTCAAAGTCACTGAAATAACACTGGAAATAAGCTGAAATAAACTATTGTATATTACCACTAGTTGATTAGATGAGTTCCGTTTGACATATATGAATATTGGCGGCAGCACATATAGTGCTTGGCACTGACATAGGCTTACTTAGCACCTACCTTTCATTGAATTGCTCATCTTTACGTAAAGGTGCCATTCCATTAGTGATTTTTGAATTGGTGCCGCCACAAATCGCAAGTTAGTTTTAGGTCCGGTTTCGAGTTCAGTTTGATCGAGTCGTTCTCTAGCTCTGTACTTAACTCTCACGTGGCATAAAAGGGAGAAGTACGTGAATGTACTCTTGTTGCCCTGAACTTGACTTCTGCCAATCCGAGTCTCGAATAAATGTGTTGGATTTTTGAAAAGAGTTGCTGAGGAACTGTAGTAGCGGTTAACCGAATCTCTGGACTTTGCTCGACGGATGCCTGAGAAGCAGTAGCGATGGCAGTCAGCCTTACTCCTGGTTTACCCAGTTCAGTTCTGTGGAACACTCGAATTGTGGCACGCGAGGAATGTCTGCTCTTGAGTGGCGAAAGGAAGTACAAAACGTGAAAGAATTGCTAATCATTTGTTTTTGTATATCATTATCAATCATCCTCCGCTTTCGCATTCGAGATTATGCCCAGCATTCATAAGAATGGCAGCTTAATACGGTCGGCCCTATATTTCTGGTTTCCGGTTTCTGACGCGATAGGGTCAGCAAACACGAAAAGTGAATATCGGCGTCGATTTTTCTTTTGCCTTGTGTCTTATCAGGGAGCCCCACAACGCAGGTCAGGCCTTCTTCGTTTACACCCAGAGAGACTGCATGAGTATAGTAATACTTTCAGTTTCTAAGTGAAATAGAACTTGTGAGTCGTGTTGTTGTGTATCGGCCTCTCAACGGAGTTTGTTTGTTTTCATTGTTATGTATTGTTTAATACGATCAAACGGGATGAACACAACCATTTTCCACGCAATCCATCGAAAACCAAGAATTAATTATTTCCTTCCAGTCGTGTAAATTTCAGTTTTCTTTTTAAACTGAACTACCACACGTATTGTTTTTGACATTTTTAAAATCATATTTTATAAACAATCAGCTGTAATTTGTGTTTTTGGTATTCTTGGATATTTATATTTTACTGAAGACGAACGAGAAACTTGTCAGGTCAACTATCGTCAGTTCAAATAAATAAAAGTACAACTAATGAGTGATGTTATAATTTCTCCGCATTTTCTTCGTGGAATTAAGAACATTCGCTGATTTTTACTCTTCATGGGGCGCCATCACCGACGATATTGTAGTTATAAACTGAAGACCAATACAAACCCAGTAATCTCAAAGGATTAAGAAACGGTTACTCACTGTGGTTATTGTTTCCGAGGTTTTATGCAGATTTTGGCATTGTCGTATGATTGTCACGAATTTCCGAGATTTTGCCAAAGAATAGTAAAAAAATCATTTTCCGTTTGGACGGAACAGAAAGCGAAGGGCCAAATCCATCTTTTCGTGATTGTTTGCATGAAATGTCCTTGGAATGCAGCCCAGTTTGTCCTGGAACGGGGAAAAAGTGGAAGAAAAACGGCATTTTATATTGATAATTACCGTTAATTGAGATGGTTTGAGTTTACTACTATGTGTGGAGATTGGTAGACTGATTTCACCATCTGGTGACAAGAATTGCCAGCGCAAATTTTGTACGTTTTCCGTTTTTGTCCGGAGTTGAAAACTTGAAAACACGAAACTGAAACAAATACCCAATTACGATACTTTTGCGTTTTATATTGTTTGCTTCGATGTTGTGTGAGCATCTCGAAAGTACAGCAATATTTGCTGCCATATTGGGCTAATGTTCGTTTTAGAAAAGAGCGGCCTATTTAAATGCCTTTTGAAATTGTCTCTCTGATTGTGCATTTGCTTTAAGCTCATGGTCATGCAATTGAGTTCCGCCATCTTGCTTTCACGATATAAATTACACAGTAGACACGTTCAGGTGAATAGCTAGTAAGGAAAGCATTTCCATACCAGGGAAAGAACTAGGAGCAGCCAGGAGCAGTTGGTTATAGAAGTCAAAAGTTATACAGCTACAAAACAAAAAAGATGACCTCTGACCTCTGTAAAAGGCAATACCAAGCACGAAAGGAATCATGGGATACCTGATATTTAACATTACGTGATATCTATCGATATTGACCTGTCCACGATCGAAAGCAAACTAAACCAACAAAAGATGAAATAAATGAATTTTTCGACAAGTTTGGTCAAAATCATTTTACTGTTTAGCAAGAAGTAAAGTTAGAAATCTCATCATTTTTTACGATCTGGTATTGCTCGAGTAAAGTAGGAGCTCCAGCTTTGGAATTTTCTATATCCAACTCCAAGCTAAGTATACAAAGTGCACAGACGGCAGCTCGAACTTTCAGAGTGAAAGGTAAGAAAGGTTCGAGTTCAGTTTCGCGGTTCGCCAAGTTATCGGGAGTAAATTACAAAGGGAAAATTAATTTAGTTCGAGTCAATTATCGGAGGTTCCGATTTATGGAGGGTTCCAGTTATCCACAATCGACTGTGTATATAATATTTTGCTGCAGCGCTTAGATTTGCACTGACTGGCCGAGCACAACAACTCGATCCCAGGACGTTTCTCTAGGAAATGGGAGGGTCCTGGGATCGAGGTTGTTTAATCGACCAACGAATATAGGTGTTTCTGAGCTTAGCACACATATAGGCTGTAAAGCTACTCTACTTTGGAAACTTTATTTCCTGGCCGATCGAAATGTATTCGGCACGACAATCATGAAAAAGATTTACAAAAAATGTACATTATGTTATCAGAATGGCGGCAAACTGAGTCAGTACAAAGTGCTCGGCAAATAGTCGCTACAGATTAAGTAAACTCATTTATAATCGCTAATCTCGCCAAAACTGTTGATTTTCATGATCCGAGCAGACGTCATACTAGCGGGCGCACAGTAAAAGTGTTTCTGGTTCTTAATCGATGCCCCCTATATCCCCAAAGGGCGTATCAGGAAAACTTGGGCCGCTTTCTGTTTGACGGGTTAGATTAGCCGGAGAGAACTTGTTCTGTTTACTCTTAAAGGAAAAGTTATGTGTGCAGCGTAACACATAATTTGCCAAACTTCCGAACTTTCGCCGGTTAGAAGAGGAACGTTAATCAGCTCTAAATCTAATCCTTGTAAAGCAGAGCCATCCAGTTTCTGATAGTTGTCGGCTTTGTAGTTGAAAACAGACCGCTCGCCCGCGGGCCAGGTCATATCCGACTAAAGGAGTAAGTCCTTTAACACTCTGCTTCATAAAATACAAACTTTTTCTTTTGTAGTTCATAACAAGGCAACACGTGCAAACAAGAGTAAACCTTGACACCAGTTATTTTTTTATAGGTCGTGCGGCTGTTTATGTTATTTGCACCCTCGCTCGATCAAGGTTGTATCCTCGGCTCTTAATCGAATTCGCTAACATGTGGCCTTTACAAGAACAGTTGTTATGGTCGACCTTATCAACTAATTCGAGGCGTAAGTGGTTTGTGGGCGGCGCAGGGCGGTGCGGTGCAGGGCGGGGTGTATTGCCCAGTTTTAAATCCATAGTATCAACGTCAGCGAGCTCAGGGCTTTTGAACAGTTTCTCTATCGAGTATCGACTGAGATTAAATTGCTGAAATCTGTACTAAAATGTTATCTGCTCGAAGCACATCTCAGAACATCCTTGGAGACGCAGGGGCGGTCTGACGCTCTGAATTTTATCCCGCCCGACTGACCGCCCCTGGGTCTCCGAGGTGATCACAGAAAGGAGAAAAGCTAAGTTCAGTTTAGGATGTTTGAGCTCAGCCAGACCCTTGCCTGCTAAAAATCTTTATATTCTTGTGATTAGGCTTCTCTTTTATGATCTCCCAATAAATACATAAATATTTTGTGGTGTCGCCAGTGAACGAAATTGACCCAACTGCGACAAGCTGCGCATATTTTCTGCTCTTTAGATTGTTTTGCATTGCGAGTTTCCTTTACAAAACTTTGATTTATGTCAGATATTTCGTGTTGAAAATATAGACCTGATTATTTGGAGTATCGCGCCACTTTGTCGGAACGGGCAAGCAAAATAGCTGTGCTGCGATCGATCTCCGGAAACACATGGCGTCTAACATTACAGGCGGTTGGATCAGCGCAAGTTGAAGGAGCACGAAACATATCTAAACGTCATTACTCAGCCGAGATGAGCCACTTGAATCGCCAAAGCATCTTTCATGTTACCGTTGGGAGGTGTTAGCAAGATGTTTTCCCACGCAGGTTATGGCAAATTAACTACATACCTTGTTATCGTTTAACAAGCCCATCATATCACAACTCCAAGCTTGGTAGTAAATCAAGAGTACAGAAAACGGAAATATAATCAGATCGCCATTGAAGTGAATTTTATATTTTAAAAACCCTTGTTGCACTGGATTAACAACCAGTTAAAAATGAAAAGTAAGTGAGGGGCATTGTAATGAGATTTATGGGATATGGCACTCATTTTTACATGTCGTATATTTGTAACTAGAAGTTTTCATTGGCAAGTTAAGTGCTATCAAGACTTAGGCTCAGGCAAGAACACAAAATTGGTCACTGCAATGCAAATATGCCGCGCGCGGCCGGCTTTTTAAAATACAAAAAATAGTCCTTGGCTTAAAAATAACCCTCACTGCTTGTAACAACTACGGCTTGATTTTCTTCACAGACATTATTATATTACAGGGTTATCAAAATATTTTGAAGAAGGCGGAAGCTTAAAAAGGGTAACCCGTCCGTGGACGTGAGTAGTATTCAGCTGACAGATTAAAAGATCGGGGGGAAGGGGGAGGAGTGGGAACATGCCTCTCCACGAAATGTTTGAAAACGTGCTGTTCTGAAACAGCACCTTGGTGCGTTTTCCTGGCTGAAATATTTGAGCCAAATTGGTTCATCAATCTGCACTCAAATTCAAAAAATTCAAGAATGCAATTTCTTTCAAAACATCGTTTTCCTTTATCAACAAGCTGTGACCCCATTCCATGGTAAAACCTGGAGGCAAGAGCGAATTTATTTCACAGTTTCAACATGTAGCGGATAACAGTGTGTTTGAAATATCATTATAATACTCAAATTGCAATCTCAATGTCGTTGAATTACAGGTGCAATAGCACCGTGGGCTCATTACGTCATCTATTCAGAGACAGATGGGTCGCTGCTCGCCTTATGCCGTCAGGAACTCGCACGACCCAAATATGGATCGAAGACCACTTTACTTCCGTAAAAATTCTTCGGTTGTTAACGCGCAAATCAACCAAGTTGGCCATGTACCAGCTTGTATGCGTGTATGTGAACTGCGACCGCTGCATGAGGTTTGATAATTAGAAGACCTAGAACGCCCCCAAGCCCCCTCCCCCCCCCCCCAAAAAAAAAAAATGACTTTCGGTTGAAACAGACTGAGGACATGGAATTGCTCTAGTGGGGAATCTGGTCATAGTGACTAGTTTGCAGCGTAAATTTAACGTTGCGAAAAGTTCCACTACTTTTCATCTTACAGTTTGGAAACAAGTCGCTGGTAAAACCATTGTGGAACTTGTAGTAAAAACACCAAAATTTGCATATAATTGTAGCGAAGCACCAATACAGAATAATATACTGAACATTACTGGCCGTGGACTCACTTGGCATTTGTCCCACGAACGTGGTAACAGCAAGCTTAGTAACGACTGAAAGCCGAATATTCGTGAACTTAAATCAAAAATTTGAGGACAATATCTTTAGCTGTTCCAATTTTAGCTTTTTGGCAAAAGGACAGCTTGTGTGGCGAGTAAAGTGCATCTAACATATGTTTTCTGCGTTCACTGTTACTGAGGCATTCTACTGATGAAATGTTTAGAAATTCTGATTTACTCGTTAATACGGTCGGGTAGTGTAGCTCTTACTGGTAGTTGACGGCGACAATACACGGCAGCCCAGTAATTTCTTCTGTTTTAGCATTTTTATTTCATTGAACCATTTGGAAGCGATTGATTCACTCTTCACACAAGTAAACGTGTATGCAATAATATATTAATTTTTGCTAAAATGAAATAAATAAATGGTTGAGAGAAATGGAAACATGGACGGTGCGAGGAGCTGCGATAAAGTAACTCGTACATGCAAATCCTTTCCAACCCTGTACTCTGTTACTTCCCAGTTAATTGATTATTAGAACTAGAAGTAACACTTTGTTGACCAGCGCGTTTGCAGTTTGCGTGGCCTCTCTAAACAGTTTTCGAAAGCGTGGACAAGCTATAGCTATTTCCGAAACGGTTGCCCTAGTGTACCAGTAAGGCATTCCCAGACTAAACAAATACAAAATCTCAATACCCTCCACCAAATTTTGGTATTCCTTACGTAATGGCCAGGTCGCACATACAAGAATTTCCTGCTTCCGCATGTGCGACCCATCCTTAAGTTACATTCTTGATTGTTTTTTTTTTAATTCTATAACCTTCAGTTTCCCAGGAAGTGCATAGAATTCATCAGGACAACCATTTTTGAAACAACTTAATGAATGAAATAGTAGTTTCCCTTAACAACTTAACGACTACATGTACTTCAAAGGCTCGTGACAGGGTGAGCTAAAGTTTTTTTTGTTAAATAATAAAGCGAATACAATGAAAAACATGTGAAAAATAGTGCTACATCGATGCTTGTTGAGAAGCACGTGGGATCGCTGATGGCAGACGTTAGTTGTCACTTTTGATTTTATATTGTAACAAACGACGAGGGAAGAAGTCAAAACGTTTTGTTTATCAAGGGATGGGGGTCAAGCTTTGAAGAAAACTTCATTACTTTAGAACGTGGAAACATATAACGGGAGGGGAGGGG
>JAOBYE010715191.1:828-10883 GCA_025403585.1 Parazoanthus swiftii
GACTGGTCAACTCTCCAATCAGTCCGGACGAAAGGTTGACTGGTCAACTCTCCAATCAGTCCGGACGAAAGGTTGACTGGTCAACTCTCCAATCAGTCCGGACGAAAGGTTGACCGGTCAACTCTCCAATCAGTCCGGACATTGTCCGTTAACCGTCCGTTATTTCGAGCCCTGTATATAGGATCCCAGCTGGATACAACAGCAGTTGCTTAGTTAAAAATTTTAATGCAGAGTTAACCGCCACTCATGACAGGTCCTTGGAGTTTTATTCAGTATATTAGTTATTTGGAAATTTTTTATAAATTTCTTTTTAACTCAATCTTGCTATTATTACTATAACTATTATTATTCTCACAACAAAGCAACTTATTCTGTATTGATATAATAAGGAGAAAATAAATATTTATAATTAATTAATTAAACTGTACTGAAGTCAAATGAATCAGTACACAACGGCTTTAGAGAAAGTTTTTCTGTAAGGCACAAGTGCGTTCCATCGTTTGCTTTTGTTGCTGGGGGCTAAAACACTCCACGAGTTAATTGTAAATTGGTGTTGTTGTCTAGATCTTTGAGTGTCCAGATCTGTTTCGATAGTTCCGTGCTGTTTGAGTAGTTTCTATTCCGAAAAGAGAACTTGTGTTGCGTGTAGCGTATAAAAGAAATCTAATTAGAGTTAAGAAGCAGTCTTTGTTAAACAAAAGAACACTGAAACTCATATCTAGATGCCGCCACGAGAATAAAATTTACCTATCAAATTTAACAGACCGCCAACAATAGTTCTATAGAATCTTCATTTCACGCAAATCACAATATAGACCTAATAAGCTACTTATCTAATTTGTATATACGAAGGTTATTGAATAAAGATCTGTCTGACGAGCGCTTTGGCGCGAAACACAGAGTCACAGATAATCGATGCGTCATCTTTGATTTTCAAATTTCTGTATGTTACCACAGCATTGAGCTTAGACTATCTTCACATATATTATTAGAGCCCCCAATTTGTAGCTCAGTGAGTAGAGCATCTGCCCAGCATCACAGAACTGCCGTTTCAACCCCATTCAGAGGTCTGAATTTTTTCAGGCAAATATTTGCAATTGCATAGGCTATAATTAAACTGCGAAGATCATTTCTCGTATCCATAACATAAAGTTAAGCGTTAATAATAAACTTAGATCTTATCAGCAGCATCTTGTACTTTCTCATCTTTTAATTAGTTGTTGCTAGTTAGCAGCCAGTGCCGTATAACAAGACACATCGCGCCATCCCACAGAAAGTTGCTTTGAAGAAAATGAGGTAACGTGTCTAGCGCCCTTACTTTTCACACAGGCGAAATCCGTTCTACCTTGTCGCTCGTTGGCACTTAGCGAAAACTACAACAAGTTATACACCAATAGTTTAAGCACGGTGCGTTCAATATATTCGTATATATCTCGTGCTATATGCGATAATATGCGAAAATATCATAGTCGAACTGACTGTCGGTGAGAATCTTTGGAAAGATATTGCTGTAGATAAGAGCGTTAATGAGAGCAGTTCATAAAAGTAGGAAATGGATTGCGTCATAAACTCATTGATAGCTCCAATCAGTCTCAGAATTCGTTATATGCAAGATCAGAAGAACAACAAAATTTTGCGCTAGTCAAGGAGTTCTCAGGTAAGCAAACAAATTGCTTAGTAAACAGTGAAAAAAAACGATAACTGAGCTTATAAGATTTAGACATGCGGCTTTCACTCAATTAGGAATTTCGGAAACAACACAAAACTTTATATACCAGTTAAAGGTGACCAGAAGCTATATCAAGAAAAAATTCCCTTGGAGTTTGAGTGGGAACCAGAGTTAAACTGATACAAAATATAAATGAAATAAATACACGATGTGCATGGTTTGTTTTTATGTGTATATGAGCTTGGGTTATTTAATACTAAAATTGCAAGGTACTCCAACGGTTTTCTCTCATTTGAGCGCGGTCATTTGGTTGACCTCCAGATCATGTTGGATTTTAAAATAAGTTTATATTTAAAAAGAATTACGGTTAATGACAACTTGGGCAGTGTAATAAACCAACAATTTAGACGCATTCTGTTTAGCTCGATCGCCAGCAAGGCACAGGTTACCGCTACACGAAACTTTCAAACACTTCGACAATTTTTCGGAGGAAAGTGAAAATAAACAAAAGAGGAAACCATATTTTTGGTAGCTTTCCAACAAAGATCTAGTCCTAAATGCCAGTAATCCAAACGAAAAAGCACGCTTTTCAACAATCTTGTGCATTAGGTCGTATAGAGGATTGGTTTTTACAGATACTATTCCACAGTTTTCTATCCGATTTTCTATACAAAAACATGGGTGCGAGCGATATTTTTCAACATATTTCATAGCTCTAACTTGTCACCTAATGGTGCTATATGGTTTTCTTCCATGCAGAATAATGAAGAACGTGGGTTTGGTTCTGTTTTTGATGCTCGTGGCATTTTCTGCTGGAAAGGCGTGTATGTCGGAATCATACGGTCCCTGTACTTCCAGTAGTGAATGCTGTCAGGATGTGACTGACTGGGCCGGAAGAAAACTGGGCTGCTACACTCACTGTTCCCAGACAAGATGCATGACCATGAAGCAGTGCTTGTTTGATAGCGGTGTTGGACTGTCTGGGTGAACGCATACAAGTCAATGAGACTGTTTAGTGTGGGCTATTAAGCAAGTAGTAATGCTAATTCGCTGATACAACTGCACACCGAATGCTAACACCAGGATCATGCCTGGTAATAAAAATGTATTTGCCATTATAGCTGTGTCAGCTGTGACTCTTTAGTGTGACTTGGTATGTTACGACACTTGCAATCGATCTGTTACAATTTCAGCGGTCGTAACGCTTCCAGTTACTCCCACTGTTTCTCTCTTGCCAAAAATTATCTCATAGTTAAGGACACTGGAAGTAGATAACAGAATATGTTGCTTTGTCAGAGCGTAAACTACTTTAGGATTCAAGTTTGAGAGGTATCTGATTAGCAGTGTCAGTAGCCCTCCATCCCGAGGAGGGGGGCTTATTTATTTCTAGTTGGGGAACCTTAATAAATTTCTGGCTTCAGAAAAGGGGGTGTACAAGAGAGGTGCTTAATAGAGAAGTTACGGTAGATATATTTTTCAATAGTTACAAATCGTGTCCAAACTAATTCGAGGCCTGTTAGTTTTCTGTCCTTGAAACTAAAATAGCTTGTCAACGATTTATTGTGTTACAAACGGAAAGTTACGAGTGTTCATCGTTAACTAAGTGGTTGTGTTTTTCAGTGCAAGAACAGGGCCGTAGCAAGCCTTGGAAAACTGGGTGGCACCGCAGAAAGCCGAAGGTGTGAACGTTTCAGGGGGGCCCGGGGGGCGTGCTTCCCCGGGAAATTTCAAAAAATTAGTTTGCTGAAAACGTCTTTTCTGGGTTTTAAAAGCCATTTGTAACGAAATCAGTGTGTAAAACATTTCCCGTTTTTCTCAGACTCTTGACAATTTGCTGAATTGACACATTTGTTGGGGAAAAACTGCCCCTCCCCTTGCTACGGCCCTGAAGAAGGATAATGAATGCAAACTTCAAACTGAGTATTTTTTTCCTGCAAATCTTACTTCGAGAGATGTTTTACTATGGAATTTGTAGATAGTTTTTGTCTCCGTCTGTAAAGAGGGTTTTCTAAAGAGAGATCGTGCAGAAAAGCGCGCTTTCAATTTGTGTGGTCTGCGCGAGTGCATTTCTTAACTGAGCTGACTCGCCCTAAGGCCAAATAAAGTTTAATAGTTGATTAGCACCCCCGCCCGAAAACTTTAATCTTTGTTTCCATATATTTCCTTTATAAAAAAAGATTATGGTCCCGACCATATCGAGGACATACACAAGTTTTCTTCAAAAGCATATTTAGCTCAAGACTGATCGAACTTGACTTGAAAACTGAACATTTTCGTGATCTACTGGGATATGAATACGCAAAGACAGTCCCTATGAATGACTTAAACTAAACTTCTAAGTTTCTTTACTTGGACAAAGAGTGAATATCAAATTAAAAAAATAAACTACAATAAAAATAAAAATAAAAACCGCCCGTCCGACCATGAATTTTTAGCAGAAAGGATGCTAACCAATTAATTTTTTTTATTTGGCCTAATTATGATCGGCACTTATTCGTGGCTTAGCGTTTACGTGATATGAGCGTAAAGTAACGATTTTACGTTCCAAACCCTTTTTAAAGGTATTTAAAAGTACGCGCCAACATCTTATTTCTATGGTTTTTAAGGGCTCCACCCATAAAACAACATGTTTTAATTAAGTGCTTAACTCGTAAAATGTGGTGTTTAAAGAGGTAGGCACGTACAATCCTGGCACTCCAGCATTATTGCGACACTCCAGTTTTATACTGTCGTTGATATTTATACGCGCGGCCCTTTTTGACCACAGCCCGTTTTATTATCACTATATTTAATAGACTGCGACTTACAGTTAGTCTGACAAGTTTCTCTTACATCATTGCACACTATGCGTGAACGCTGATTGGCTAAGGTATGTAGAAAAAACAAATAAGATAGAGACGAGAGTTGTGCAAACTCCGTTCAGTCTCCGAACTCGCTGCTTGCAAGATCGAGAGGAACAGAAAAGCTCATTGCTAGCCAAGTTATATGTACATATTTACAGGTAAGGCCAAGAAAAATGTTCTAGCAAGCAGTAAATATGATAATTTAGATTTTTGTTGCTTAAATAGGAGTTTTCTGAAACCATATAAACAGAATGTGTGACGAGCTGCTGTTAAAATTTATTTTGTTTAACTGCGGTTTTCGGAACCTAAAATGAACGATATTTCTTCCATTGTTTGAGCGCGGCCGAGCAGAGGGAGGGGCTATATCGTTCATTGTTGAACCAAAGTGTTTATGAAAGTACTGCCGGGGGATTGCTAAACTGAATAATTTTGGGAACACAGTGAATTTATTAGAGTTTGGACGTGGCTTATTTGTTTGACCTGGATAGTAGAATGGCAAAGGTGTTTAGATGAAAATCTTTCATTATTTGAGGGCGGGCAACCAGAGAGCTGGCAGGATTCGTGTTCAGCTGATCTTTAATAGAGTGAAGGATTATTAGGGCAAAATGAAATACATTAGCTATAACAGTGCAGTATACCACGATTTGTACGTGTGGTCTTGATTTGATTTAAGTCTAGTACCGGTTTCAGCACGAGCCCCAAACACATTCAAGTTTTTTGTAGGTATACTGAGTAGAACATAACATTATATAACATGATTACTACTGTTGAAGACCTTTTATACTAGATTCTTATCCGCACATTTCAGCAGTCTGTAAGGAAAGAACGGAAAGCAAACGAATAGTTAAATTTATCGTGTTTTCGATAGTCCTTCAATAAACTAAAGAAACAGCCAATGGTTTGCGGGAAACTGTAGAAAAGTCGAGACCCAGCTCACCTCTCAACGTGTTGTGTTGCTGAGACAGCAGGACTGTCCCTTTTTCAGTTTTCGCCCAAAGGCAAAATTCTAACAACCAGGCTTCCGATCAGCGAAAAGAAGTCGGTATAGCAAAACAAAACTTTATTTGTGTAAGTAGCACTAAATTTATTGAGCTTTGGTGTCCTTCAGAAATTGTTCCAATTTAAAGAACTTGTAATTGACATTTTTGAAACGTTTCATTTATCAAGTATTTTCTTCCCTGCAGAAAAATGAAGAATGTTGCCATTTTGATTGTGTTTTCGACGCTAATGGCATTAGCAAGTGCAGCTGTGCTGGAAAAGAAAACCGAAAAGAGGTTTTCAGAATTCTTTGATCAAATGGATGGAAGAGACGGA
The DNA here is from genome assembly GCA_025403585.1 of Parazoanthus swiftii. NCBI lineage: Eukaryota > Metazoa > Cnidaria > Anthozoa > Zoantharia > Parazoanthidae > Parazoanthus > Parazoanthus swiftii. Next base: position 6,655 of record JAOBYE010715191.1, read on the forward strand.
CGTAGTGATGAGGGGAAGAAGTGCCTGCCTGAATCATTTGGTCCTTGCACTTCCAGCAGTGACTGCTGTCAGGATGTGACTGACTGGGCGGGGAGAAAGCTGGGTTGTTACACTCACTGTTCCCGAGTGAGATGCATAGAATTCAGGCAGTGCCTCTTCGATGAAGGTGTTGGACGAAGTTGGGGACGAAGCAGCAATGAAATACTACAATAACTTTGATGTCTACAAAGTACTGATAATTTGTTGAGAGAACTGCACACTGGTAAAATGCTCAGAACGCTTATATAAATCTTGCAATAACAATATAGGCATGTATATCACTGACGCAGGGAAAACGCAAGACAAAAAATAAAATAGAAATAAGAAAAAAAAGCAGAACAAGGGTCCCCGAGTAAAAGATATCTTCCGTTATTTCTTTACCCACTCTAACTACAATTGTAGTTAATTAACTATGTTAATAATATCAAGCTTTTAGAAAATATCTACATTTGTGTGACTTGATCGCTATAAGCGGAAAATCAAAGGCGTACTGAAAGGCTGTGCGCCTGATGCCTTTTAACATTAAAAACGTTCAGGCGTGTTTTGTAGTTTTGCTAAATATACACGCTTCTAAACACTAAAAAGATTAAAATGAATTGGTAAGGTTTAAAAGCGACCCTGGTCGTAAGCTGGAAAAGATTAATACGGTTAACAAAAGTGTTTGAAGGAAAACAACGCTTTCGCTTACAAGCTAGGCATATTATGAGATTCGTGTTTTTACCAGCGACGCTCGCGCAATCATAAGAGCTTTTACTTCACCTTAAAATCGGTCTTGATGCATGCATAATAACTACGCGTGCACAAGCGCAAGAATAATGATTGAGTTCGAACTTAGTCGTATTTTGGCAGCCGAGTTGTAACGGAGCTTCGAGCTGAAAGTTTTTTCTGGGCCATACGACAATTTTTTAGCCTACCGGACGATCGCCTGCTGCAAATAGCGAAGTGTGAAGCACGGCTGGCTTGCAACAATGCAAGACAAAAAGGGCTAAAAATTCAGTGTGAAAAAGCAGATTGCCAGCTGTGTACAAAGGCTACAAGCCATGTAGAAGCCAGGCGTTCAGCTGAGATTGTATCGTAAAACATCAGGCCAGCTGAGCTCGCATTTGGCACTTCTAGTTAGGATTAAAATTGCTAGTTGAAGGACGTCGATATTTTTCCGACAATCATTTTTTTAAAAGAACGTTCATATATTCTTAGGGACTGAGGATTTTAAATTTTTTTAATAAGATTTCAACTTAAGAGTTCCTAAAATTATTCTTGATTTTTCATATTAACGATGAATCAAAATGTGTTTATTTAAAATGTCCAAAGGCAGTCTCCAAATTCTAGTTGACCTTCTAATTTATATGCACGCACTGTGTTTGTTTGTTACTTTGTTGTACCTAAATGAACGGCTCTACACCCAAGACTCGTGCGTTTTCTAACAGTGTGAAATTCTACCGCTCTCCTGCGATACCATGGAATGGGTTCTTTCCCTTGTCGAAATGCAAGAATTAAGCATTACGAATAACACTGGCTTAATCTCAGCTGAGTATGTTAACATATTCTTATATTTTGGCCTAAAAAGGTTCTAATTTTTGAAAGTCTGTGTTTTAACAGACTAGATGCAACTGACGAAATAGACCAATTTGTTGTGTTTTATTATTTGACCAAGATAAAGCTGTTTTCGTAAAAATAAACCATCACTCACATCTGTCATAGTTACGGTGTGACAATGGTCACTTTGTACTAATTAAGATGAAGTTACTAACAGTTTCTATCAAGGGCGGATAGGTACGGAACCCATAGCCCCCCCCCCTCCCCCTTCCCCCAACGCACTTTTGTCGGTAATAAAAGGAAAAAACACGTCTCCTGGGGCTTCCTTCCCCCCCTCTCACTTTCCAGAACTGTGAGTTCCGCTGTCCTTTTCCGATATTCTGGGTTCGCCCCTGTCCACTGTTTAAAAAACCACAAAAGAACTGTTTTGTTTCCGGTATTGTGTGAAGGAGTAATTGTTAGATACTGTTTTTGTTCAATTTTCCAATTACCTCGTTTCTTTGTTTTGAACAATGGAACTACTGAGAGAGGACTTAACTAAAAAGCACATCTTTGAATGACCAACTTGGGTCCTTGCACACTGATAATTCTTTCCATTTGCCGCTTTTGACACAGCCAAAAGAACTGGTCCGGCCAGAAAAAACGCGCGTGCATTTTTCTTACGCAATAATTCACCGGCCGAAACGGCAGAACTGAGCGACTCGTATCCATAAACAGGGCCAGTCTGTCGGGAAATAGTTCCACGTTCCATTTGAGAACTGGCCGCTCGACAGGCAAGTACTAGTGTACTACAGGAGTTGATATCGCCAGAACGAAGAGTTATCGGTTATAGAACATGTGCGTGTAGCAAGAAATGCTGCGGTCGTGATTCACTTTTTGCATGACGACCTAAACGTAAATGACAACGCTTGAGTAAAAATTATTGTAAATAGCAACAAAGGTCGAAGAAGAAACTCTAACGATAAGGAAGATAAGGAAACACTCTCTTAAAGCATCTGAATCTTGAGAAAAATATGCGCTTTTGTTTTCAGGACAGAAACACTTCAGAACACTCAAGAACCGAAAGCGATTAGTCTGACTCTGCACCAACGTCTCTTGAAACACAGAAGAAATAAATATTTATTATCTACGTTTATTACACCACAACGCGTACATACAACAGCGAAATCGATGTTAGTTTCCCCAGTCCAGAGCCTTCACAAATTCTTCTTCAGAGAACTGTAACAGTTTGGCGGCTTCTATATGCATCTGGCAACGAAAACCGTCGTTAGAATCAGCGTTTTCATTAGCAGCGTTTGGGTGAAGGATAAGAGGGGAGGGGGAGGGGTTATAGTGGGGAGTGGAGCACTTCATTTGACAGTTTACAAGGCACGTGCACACAGAATTAAATGTAAGACAGCTCATGGGTAACGTGCATGCACGAGTGTAACTCTATTCGCTGGCAAAAAAAAAAAAAGTTTAGTCCTGCTAAATGTATATGCGTGTTAGTTTCCAGCAATTTCGTGCCAGCCCGGAACAAGATTGCTTTTGAGAATTCTCGGGGAGAGAAAGCCACTAGGATCCAGAATATAGTTTCGAATGAATCTTACGAGTTGCATATTTGTCCTGAAAGACAATCGTGCGTGGAGATCCATTGTTAAGGGTTGCAAGGGACCAGTCAGGCCCGTAGGCAGGAATTTTGTCGGGGGGGGGTGCGAATTTCATAAACATGGACTCTTGAAAGCCACATTTATGGGAAAAACACACTTATGGCACACTTTTTAGTCGTTTCGATTTGCAGTAGCACCAACTGTTACGAAAAACCTATTCGGGCTTCTTCGTCGTCTTATTAAACCTCCAAATGCGAACCTTTTTGGGTCCGGGGGGGGGGGGCTGCGTACGCGCCCCGCCTGCCTACGGGCCTGCCAGTTTAACTTGAGATTAATAAACTGCTGCTCAGGTGGTCTTCACCTACCTTCTGTTTTTTGAGAATATCGATTAGTTTCATCTGCTTCTTAAAGCCCGTCATAAGCTCGTTTTTCTGCTTTTCAAGTCTCTTGTTTTCAGCGACCAACTGTTCATTTCTCTTGCGTTCTTGGTCGCTCGAGTCCTGCAGTAAAAATTCGTAATCTTTTTACATGGAAGACAGGCCTGTATTTCAGCCTAACTAATTGTTTCCGGCATAACATAATAACAAATTTTTTCAGTTGCTTTTATTATTCTAAAGTATGGGAAAATCATTTACTGACTCCTAGTTATCACACAACCTTTGCTTGTGTAATCTTTTCACCTGCCATAACCTCGGTAAAATTAACTTCTTTCCTCTCGTCAGTTTTTCTTCGTTCTTTTCACCTCCTGACAATTTGACAATTTGTCCTTCAAAAATGTGACGCCAATTCACAACAGAGTACCATACCTTGGATGATGACTTGGCTTTCTGAAGAGCTGTTTTGTACCTTTCCGCTTCTTCCAAGGCTCTATTTAGTCTGCGATTAAAGCAAATTATCGAAACTTTACTCAGCATTTAAGGTGAATGTTCTAGTCTAGAAAACTGCACTATCTTGGCAAACTCCAAAACACAACAAAACAGACTGAATTTACTTTTCTCCACTAAAAGAATCAAACTTTGAAATAGCTTCCTTGTCTTTTCTTCACGCAGCTGGACGAAAACACAA
>JAOBYE010715202.1:0-10882 GCA_025403585.1 Parazoanthus swiftii
TTTAGGGTACAAACATGAGGGGATCCGGGACTGCTATATAACAATACAGAATTAATAAACGGGGGGGCAGGTTTCTCAGATATTTAATAAACGGTATGGATAAATTTATCGAATTTTAGACTGTAGATTCTTGTTGCCCATGCTGTAATCCAAAGAAAGACAGGGAAAGATGAACACTTAACGTGACACTGATCAATAAACTTTATCTTGAAACTTTGACCTTTTAAACACAGGTCACCCAAGCTCTGAGTTAGTCTATATAAGGTGCAGACAGTCTCTATAAAATCGAATTTAAGAAAATTTATATGGGAAATTGCTTTTTTCACAAATATTGTACGAAATAAAATTAATAAACATTCTAGGACGAGTACGGCAATCAAATTTTTTGTCACGTCCAGGGAGGGCCGACAGAGAAATTTGAACTGAATGAGTGGTTACACAGTCAAGCAGATGACAGTTGGTGCTGTGGCTGGTCAACTCAAGCATCGAAACTAAATACAGATGCTACTGAATCTCTGAAATGATGTGGCTTTATTCCCTCTTCTGTTTTAGAATTTGTCATTTTTGTTGGTTTACCGGTCTGGAGAAGTACTGGGCATAGTGCTGTCTGAGTCTGGGATAGATTGAAGGGGCTGGGCTGATTTTGTGGCAGAAAATGTGTGGGGTGTTTTTTCAAGTGAAGCAAGAATCTCTCCTGCCTTTCTCTTTTATTACTGGCAGGACTCTGACGATGAAAAATTCCTGAAATATCGCTTATAATGGCCCCAGATTTCAAAGGAAGCAAGATATACAGACAATAAACAAGTAAGTACAACACGAATTTACAGTCCCTTCAAAATTATCCTCAAATATGTTGACCAAAGTTCACTTTTTGGACATTTTGTCAGCATGGGCATTTATTGCTTAATACAAAAGGCCAAAAAAGTAGTTGTGGGGGATGATGCACTGATTGCATTGTGAGCATACTCAGGACTGTTTCTGCCTAATCATTATGCTCCTTTGATGGAGCCCCACCAGTCCACAGTCTGTAGGTCCTTGCTGAAGTGACCAATTAAAATAAAGTTGCATGAAATTATGACATCATGCTCACCTTTAAAGGTACAGCTGCTCTGGGTCTGTTTATGCATATATACTGATTGATCAATGCAGCTTGCTCATTCATTTATATCTTTTACAATTAAGGGAAAAGGATCTGACAATGTAGAAAATCTGACTAAAAATTTTTATGGATATTTTGTATTTTTTCTTCATTTAGTCTCAGGAATATTGTCATAAAACTAAAAATCCCTGCAGAGGTGTCAGAAAAAAAATAACTTTTGTACTTTTCAGTCCAGCTTATTATACTGAGATCTTGCTAGTACCAGGTTTTCTGAGTACACTAAAGAAGGCCGTCTAAAGATGTGTGCAAGGAACATTTACTGAAATGTCACTGGTCTGAGAATATACAGTATGTATTCTCTGAGATATGTGTGAGTAAGTTTAGTGCTAAGAAAGTGCAAGTTGTTTCAAGTCCTTTTGTAGTTTTTGTAATTGAGGTTATGGTTTCCAACCACCAAATTTTCAAGCTTTGCAGAATAACAGCAAGTATTAAATGAAAAAGCCCCGTTTTAATACTGTTAAATGAGATAGGATCCGTGTGCTATCAGATACTCATTTAGTTTTTTTTAAAAAAAATTAAAGGCAGAACGCTGTTAAATTAACGGAGTGGTTATAACTTTTTTTAATAAACGACAGACAAGCTCTCGGCTTTCCAAATCAAAGATAAACGGAAAGAAAGTTGGGATGGGCTTAAAAAGCCGCCCATCGCCGTGCAACGGAGCAAACGATTAATCCACCTGCCGTAAGTGGCCAAACATAGAAAAGTTCTAATTCCATTTTGTATACAAGGGGAAAATAGGACGCGATTAAGCTACGACGCGAGTTTCGTCTGAAACACAAACAGACCTATTATGAATTGTACGAGCAAGTTTACGTCCAAGACCGTAAGAGTCGAATTAGTAAGAACAGCTCGAAAAACTAGTTCAGGATTACTTGTCACAAAAACCGCTAATTACGCCAACATCTGAGCAGTTTCGGGATTAGCTTTGCTATTTGAAACTTAATAAAGATTAAAGACGACTAAGTTAAGAGTGCACGGGTAGTTTGCCATTACTGCCACTTATATGAGCAAATTTGCGCGAATTGGTATTCGCGTCTTAACGGAGCCGAAAACACGCATTTTAAGTATCCTACTAGCCTGCGAACAGGCTCATTTGTCGCGCACATGTCCTACTGATAATCAGTTACCTACTGGCTTACTGGTATTTTCTCTCGAATAAAAGGCCCTAATTTTAATTAGTTATAATTACCAGTTAACTTGTTAAAAATATCCTTTAACAACGAGACTTTCCATTTTTTTTATTGTTAGTAAAAAATTGCCTAAAACTAAAAGTAAAACCTTTTACCGCCGTCTCCCTTACACCCAGCTTTTCTTCCCCATGACGGCCCGCGTAAGGCCAACTGGTGGAAGGGACTGGTAACGAGCTGTCTGTTGCCAAGGCTTTTGTTTCTCGCGTCTGAACTTTTTGAATACGGAAGTTGAGCAGTTGCTTGGTAAGTGATTTGTTTTCAAGCACAATGAAGGAACACTGGCATGGCGAGCTGGACGCGAAAGGTAGAGAAGAAGCCACAACTTCAGAGGATACAGCAAAGATACGCTATCATTTTCAACTCACAACAGTTTCGGGATCGAAACGCTGTGAAAGTAAACGAGTTATGAGAATGACTCAACCCGAAGCGGCGAGCTGGAATGTATCTGAACCGACTCGCTTCACTGGTTTGCTGTGTCGGCCTTCGACGCTTGACAAATGGAAATACAACGGGAATGAATTTGAACTCATTTATTATCCTTTTCCCGGCGAGCATCGGCTATCGGTTGAAGAGACAGACGCTACAACAAACCTTCCTTACGAAGCATTCTGGCGTCGGAAGATCTATAGAACTTGTACCTTCGCCTTCCTGTGTTTTATGGCCTGTATTGTGTTTGTTCTGCTGCAGGTTCTAGTGAAATACAGAGGTGTGAGTGCAGGCGCTGTCTTGGGGCTGGCTGCATCCTTGGGGAGTTTGAGTCTTTTGGCTGTGTTGCTGGCACTTGGGTTCAGTTTTCCAAAGACATGGACTGACCGTGAAGTGCGAGAGTTGAAACTTGATACATCGAGGAATTTGAAGGACCAAGACAAGGACCGGAATAAAGCCGCTGCGAGTGAACAGACTTCGGTGAAAACCGACTCAGAACCACATGAAAACACTCCGAACTTAGGTCGTGATACACAGTGTCATACAATCATTGTTACCTCGGCTGAAATCAATACCAAGAGTAGGCCATCTCACACAAATTCCGAGCTTGGAACTGGTCACGGTGAAGACAGTAGTGCGAGTCACGCGACTCACTTATGGCAGTCACGCAACGTTCAAGATAAAAAGCGTGGAAGGGTTCAACTGCCTCCGGTGGAACAGAAGGGACGTCAGGGTCTTCTTCGGTTGCAGCGACAACAACAACAACAACAACAACAACAACAACAACAACAACAGTAAAATAGCAACAACAACCAATAGTTGCCATAGCGGCAACAGCAACGCGGTAAAAGAAACTACGATAGGAAAAATGCTTGTTGTTAGCATCAACGACACAAAAGCCATGACCTATGTCCATAACAAAAGTATTGACAACAAGAGCAATAGTAAAATAACAATTGCAACAACAGTAATAAAAAGCCAGCGACCGCAGCAATAACGTGATGTTAACACAACAACAACAGCCGAGTGCTCATAGTAACAGCAGCAGACAGATCGAAGCGCTGCAAAATAGCAGCAACAACGGTTTCAAGGCAACAACAACAACAACAACAATTCCTTATTCTTACTCTGTGTTACAAAATATAAATATTTGACAAATGATAAATATAAAGATATGAGTGCTGGGTCTCCAGAAGTAGCATAGGAACTAATCGAGGCTGGAGTCCCATCACATATCAATTTTAAAAATTATACAAAGTTTGGTCGAAAGATAGTGGAGTAAAGGGGAAAATTGAAATACATTTAAACTAGTTGTCAAAGATGATGCAAATACAGGTACAATGCTATTCATTTTCAAATGAAGATATATTGGAGATAACGTTAAATAAGATAAGGACACTTTAGTAACAACAACACTGATATAACAACAACAACAACAACAACAACGAAAGTGATGAAAGAAGATCCCACAACATCCGAACGGCTAAACAAATTGAAAGATTTAAACTGAGTCGGCTCTGTGAAACAATGTTCGATAATACCTTAAAACATGAAGACTGAACCGTTTCTAGTAATTAGTAAGAACTTGTTTTGAAGATTTTTGGTTGAGACGTACGTGTTGAGCAGTTGTATTTCTAACTTTCTTTCGAATTTTTACTTCTTATCTCCTTTTTTAAAGCGGAGTTCACGATGCTTTTACTCGTATCGTACAAGTATCTGATCCTAAATCCTTTTTACTCCATTTCGATTTATAATTCCTTTGTTTTCACATACTTGGTTTCTCGTGCATGCTCTGGTAGCGAACATATCGTTAACCGAGCTTTGAATGACAACCTCAGAATTCCCGACGTCGAAGTCGAAGTTCTATCCAAAAGCTTTCTATTAGTTGTTAGTTCTTGGTAAAAATGTTTTTGACGTTTATTTTGATTTGCCATATTTCTTGGATCTTTCTTAATTTATTTTTTAAGTTACAACAACCGTGAGTTTCTCATCAAATATCGAATCAGTCGTTAAAAGTGACTAACAACAACAATAGTGCTATTTGCGACCAATTACGTGTTTACAACGATAACCAGGAAAGAAGAAACGTGACGACGAAGCCAAGGTGTATATATAAACTATACAATTAATGAAAACGTGTATATATTTTAAAAGTAAGTAAACAGATTTTGCATGTAAAGGTTGTTCTTAAACTGATTTAAAAGAAAATGAGTAGAAACTTTAAGATATTGCAAAATATTAAAACAACGCGATTTCCTGATGACGTCATTGTCCGGCTGGGCAACCTGGCTATGGCAACCAATTTTATTTACAAGCACGTGACCTTACTAATTTTAAACTGAAAGATTTAATTGCCATTAAACCGTTTGAGGTGGGGGTCCAATTAACTTCATCCCCCTTAAACATTGGTGTTTCGCTTAAAGGCCAAAAACTTTTAAAGGTTTAAAATGAAGCTCCCAGTACAGGCTATCAACTATTTTAGATTGTCGCGGTGTAAAAAAAAAAAGAATAAGATCAAGAGCGAAATACGTTTTTTAGGGGAACAGATCATATACAGCATATTTTTGAAGACGTTTGCACTGAGAGCGCTAAGTATGCCACATGAATCGTCCCGAATGTTTTGTAAACTTAAAATTCTGTGCAGGTATTGCATTCCAAGCGGTTTTAGAACGTCTTTTTCTTTTCAATCCGATCTTCTAGAAATTTAGCTCACACTTATTGAAACAAACCCACACACGCCAACGTCTTGCCACACAAACAGTATCAGAGCATCTTTCTTCTTCTCGAATGTCACAAATACGGACATCGTAGTTGTTTTCTCGTGTAACGCTATGATCTGCTAAAGTTGTATTGTTTGCGTTCATCAGTCTAATACCGAAACTCGAAAGAAAACTGACGAATGTGCTTAATGCAGACCTTATTTGGTGTTAATAGCTTAACTATCAGAACGTGTGCTGCTAGTTTATTGCTGCGGCAACAAGATATACATGTTTGTTGCAGGACCATCCGTGGGAACGTCAAATCTTTTAGTAATGCACCTTTAATAGAACAAATATTGTAGAAGCGTCTGATTTTTGTTGATTATAATTCTAGAGGGAAAATAGGCTCCTGCAATATCAGCGTATAAATGTTTTGAATGAGGAGACGAAATCAGAAAAAACTTTCTTAGTCGGTTTCTTCGTCCTTAACTTTTTAAAGATATTTTCCTTATTTAGTTTAGTGTCTATAAATTTCAGTAACTGGGCTCTTGACGCGATGCCTAAAATTAGCCATAAAACATCAAAAGGAGATCTATGTTTTTGTTTACATCTTTTTTTCGAAAACTTAATCAATTCTTACATCAAGGGTATAAATAATTGCAGTTAGCCGCAAGTGATACAGTATCTCTTCTGGGCCGGGTTTCTCAAGAATTTCAAAAAAGAATGGCTTGATTCCTTCAATAGAGTTAGGATTAGAAGTTTTATTTTGCTACTATACAATGCGTAAATTTTCAAAACTGAAGCAATTGTAAAGTGCTGCGATCGAGTCGCGTGACTTGTTTCAAACTGTTAAGTTTGATTCGCAGTTCAAGAAAAACAACTGCTCATTTTGGCGTTGTTTATCTGAGCAATAAAGTTGAATTACCAATAATAAGTATGTTGCAAGATCGGAAACCCAAAGTCAACAGAATATTGTTTGTTATTTCGGATCTCCAAGGCTCCGCTTCAATATTTATACGAGTTACTGTTTTCTATTCCAATATAATACAACTTCAGCGGCACACCCCTTTGAATTAATTATTTTGCCAAGCATGGCGTGACGCATGGGCGCTGTGCATTGTCTGATCAAATAAAGGCATATATTGCCCAAGGGAATCCGAGCGAACTAGCTGTACGAACGTCGGCGGACAGTGACATTTTCCAAATCAAGCTTTGCAGAAGAACTCAGAATGGCTGGACTACGAAAACAGAAGAAATACGACTGGAAAGATACAAACTTGGCGCTCTTTGGCTCTGATACAGAGAAGAATGTAAGTTCCTTGCACCAAGAGGCACCGCAAGTGCCTGGTTTTGCCCATCACGTAGGAATTGAAACACGACATGCAGTTGCTAAAGCACGAATGGGCCTTGTATTTTGATCAGTTTACCCTAATACGATTTACGAAAAAAGTTTTAATGTGAACTGAACCGCGTTTATAACGTTTTTGGCTTCGATGCGAACGAAATATGCACGGCTTATACTGTAAGCGAAAAAAATGACAACCAACTAGCATTGGAGCCGTCGAGCTCTTTTCCGGGTATTTCCGCCCAGTATTATCTGTTTGATATTTTTTCAAGTTTAGCAGTCGTAGAAATAGAGCTCGCAGTTTATTTACATGTAGAGTCTTATGAAACGCTGGAGGTTTAGAAGGAAACTTGAAAATGTAAAAGGCGCTAATGGAGTGTGTTAATGTTGTCACTGTACAAGACCGCCTGGAGAACAGTGCGTCTGGCAACACGAGTCATCGCAAAATTGGCTGCAATTTTTGCTGTAGTGAAATAATAAGTTTAACAAGCGAAAGTATGAAAGTGGTGTACTCTGTAAAACAATTTCAAGCTACTTAGATAATGCAGCTGTTTATATTTGAAGTTTTAACAGCATTAACATCTGAAAGTTGTACATTAATCATTAAATACACCAAGAAGCTCTGCTCCAAGTCTAACTCATACACTTTCTAATATCTGTGTTCATTCCTTCTCTTGTGCTTTCATCTTAGGTAAAGAAGGAATCTGCTAGGACAGAAAAGGCTTGGAAGGACGCTGGTCAAAAGACAGGATTGAAAATTTGGCGTATTGTACAGTTCAAGGTTTGAAGTTTGAATCAATTAAGCGAACTTTTAAATAATATGGTAATTTCACAGCGTGTTACGCCCTCAACTCGCTTGTGTGCTGGGCACGGTTTCAAACATGATCGATCATTGGAAATTGTTTCTTCTCGACACATTAAATTGCAAGACTGTTATGATCTGTTAGAAACAAGTCATCATAAACGAAAATTCGGCCAGGTTTTCTTGTTTATAATAATCTTTAATCATTGTTTACTGATTTCCAACCAGCCTTTGCCTTTGTGTTAAATGTTCTAGTTCGTTTCACTTCAGCGCACACAGGTCAGTATTGGAACTTCTTGAAGGTCCTGCGAGCACGATATCATTTCGGCATAGTCAAGAGCTTCCAAAGATTCCTTTCTGCTACGGTAGATAAAACTAGTCCTTGATTTTGATTATCTATGAACAAATTTAGTAATACTGGAGAAAATAAGATTAGATACTAAGATAGGCTGAATAATGTGTCATGGACACGTTTGCTAACAAAGGTTGAATAGGACCTCTAAATGAATTTCTTCTTTTTTTATATTTTTTTTGCACCTTTATATATATATATTTAGACTGTTTCTCAGAGATAAACATAATCATGATGATCTGAGTGTTATGGTATTGTATTAAAACTTGTTATATGTAAAGTTTCAAAATACCACCGGTATATATAAATTAAAGCCAAAATAAAAAATAGTTCCCAGTTTCTCATCAGATTTTTTAAATTAGAAACTATGTGACATGTGCTTTGTGGTCTGACAAGAGCTACACATGGGTGGAACAAGAATGAATATGAGTGAAACAATTAGAAAATATTTAAAAGATAAAAAGTAAAAAAATAGTAATAGAAAATTGAATTACCAGGTAAATAAAAAATATTAAATTGAATAACTTAATCTAAGACTGGATGTTAGAAAACATGTTCAAAAAAACTAGTAGATAAAAAACATTAAAGTTTAAAATAATTAAAAAAAACAGAATCTTGAGGCAAATCAACAGCTATAATGACAATGCATATATTGCTTTTGCAATTCTTTAATTTCTAAAAGAACCTTTAGTGAGTAAAGTTTTGTCTGGAAATTTATAATCGGCTTTTATAAAATGTTGTTGAACCTGGCCGGCTGCATATACAGTAAGGCCTGGCTGGTGTAAACTGTCATACAGTTGACAATTATTAACATCTGTGCTTATTATTATAATTATATGCAGTATCAAAATCTAATAAATAAAATTTTTGTGTAAGCTCACAAGGTTAGTAAGTTTATATAGCCAGCTCTCTCTCTAGCTGCCAGACATTCTAACTACTGGAGCTTGAAAATAGGGAGCTTTATGTATGTACCTTATATGGCCTTCCCTGCCGGCCATACCCCTCATCCCTCCCTCTACACCACACAACCCTTTGAAAAAGACTGGGGTTCATGGGTCTCTGAAAGAAGACTTGGGAAGACAACTAAAGAAAACAACTAAAGAAAACAACTAAAGAACTGGGGCATTTACGAACCGTCAATGCGAAACAGTTTTAATTTGGAACAAAACTGAGATTTATTGCCCCTGACTTCCACATTTATCACTCAAACCCATTCTTGTTTGTATAGCTTGAATCTCAATTTTTGAGCTTGTGCAATGTACAAAAACCAGGAGATTTCGGCAAAAATCGGGTGACAGGGAGAATGTGAAAATTTGGAGACACCCAGGAAATTTGGGAGTGTTAGAATAATGTCTGCTCTAAATATAATTATTTATCCATGGATATGTTACATGTATGTAATTTACTATCAAACAATTTGTGATAACCATTTTATATTAATTACATGATTTTATTGTTGATAGAACTTAACATATACACAGTCTGTCATGTATAGTAATTCCCAAACACCTTTTTTTTTTATCTTAGTTCGAATGCTTATTAATGATATTACATGATAAAATTATTCAATAAATTTTTCATCATGGAATTACATGTACTACATATTATTATATTAATTAATTTAATTTTTGTAAATATTTATAGTTTTTTGGCAATATTGGTTAACAGGTGACTGATTGGCCTGAAGAAGAGTATGGAAGTTTCTACAGTGGAGACTCGTACATCATTCTTCACACTTACAAGGAATCTCAGAGTGATGTAAGTTTGTTCTGCCAAGAGGAGGAGGGAGGGCAGGATAAAAGGGTGTAGCCAAAATTCATCAACTTGATCAGCAGTAGTTTAATATTACACTAGTACTGTCTGTGTTAGTAAGTGTATTTTTTAGTTAATTAATTAATTTGAAATTAAATCCACTACACCCGATGGGATTGTTATCTTTAATTAAAATCCATCATTGATGGGTGTGAAACCTACACAAAATATGACAGCTGGCAATTACCCTATAATATTAGGCCTTTGACTGGTAGCCCCTCCTACTGCATAAAGTTTTTTTTGCACTTTTATGTAAATATTATGTTTGCATTGTAAAGGGGACATACTTCACATTGATCATGTTGAAATATAAATTGAGTTACAATATTTTGCAGTACTTAGCAATTTGATACATAAATTGCATAATTTAATACCAATATTACAGAACTGATTTTGTGGTTCCAGCAAATTGAAAGTGCATCTGATTATGAGTCTGTCATACATTGGGTGAATTAATTAATCCCCCTTTTCCCAAATATATCCCACTAAATTTAGTTTTTGACTGAATATCAAAGTATTGATGAAACTAGAAATATAAGGTCTAAAAACATTTACAAAATTGTGTATGTTTGATGTGTTCCTGATGTAGCTTAATTTGTGTTAGAAAACCTTGACTTGTTTGACTTTGTATTACTAGGAGCTTCTCTATGATGTTCACTTCTGGATTGGAAAATATTCCACCCAGGACGAGTATGGTACTGCAGCCTACAAGACAGTTGAACTGGATACTTTGGTAAGTTGAGGGAAAGATTTCCAACAATAAACCATGCAATTATGCTTAAGCCTTTGTAATTTAGCTCCAAATAACAAAATAATATTTATATTGAATTGCCACTTCTCAAATTGATTTCTTAAGTATAATTTTGAATTATATTTACTTCAAATGATGTACATTGAACCTTACACTGCCACCCTTGACAAGAGTCAGTGATGGAAGATTTCTCCTGCTCTGAGTTTTACATTATTTAACTGACTTTTTTTGGTCCGGACTTGTCTTAAATGCTAATCAGATTGCAAGACCTTGAAATAGAGGAGCATACCCCCAGATCTTCCTAGGAACTTAATTGTGCCTTTGGTGCATGTCTTTTGCCCCCCCC
>JAOBYE010715213.1:0-10881 GCA_025403585.1 Parazoanthus swiftii
AGTATAGCATGGTATGGTATGGACTGGTATGGTATAGTATGGTATGGACTGGTATGGTATAGCATGGTATGGTATGGTATGGACTGGTATGGTATGGTATGGACTGGTATGGTATAGTATGGTATGGACTGGTATAGTATAGCATGGTATGGTATGGACTGGTATGGTATAGTATGGTATGGACTGGTATGGTATAGCATGGTATGGTATGGTATGGACTGGTATGGTATGGTATAGCATGGTATGGTATGGTATGGACTGGTATAGTATAGCATGGTATGGTATGGACTGCTATGGTATAGTATGGTATCGACTGGTATGGTATAGTATGGTATGGTATGGTATAGTATGGTATGGTATGGTATAGTATGTTATGGTATGGTATGGTGAGGACTGGTATGGTATGGTATAGTATGGACTGGTATTGTATAGCATGGTATGGTATGGTATGGACTGGTATGGTATAGCATGGTATGGTATGAGCTGCATGGTATAGTATGGCATGGTATGGTATGGTATGGACTGGTATGGCATGGCATTGCATGGTATGGTATGGTTTGGTAGGAATGTTATGGACTGGTATTGTCCGTATAGAAATCTAAAAGTGCCAAATTGGACTTTACTCGCTTGAATTTCCCCACTTCTTTGTATTTTTCTGCATCACCAAACAAATCGTAACGGTTCAACGATTTATTTATTTCCACATAATTGTGTCATTTACAAAATCAAGGAATCATTAATCGAGTGGTGGGTGCAGGGTCTACCAGTACAACCCTGGTGGGTTAATCAGGCAATCCTATGAATTCAGAAAACCAATATTGTTTCTAAAGCCTTAATATACTCGCCAGCAGGAGTGGCACGAGACGTCTCGTCATAAATCCATGAAGCTTCTGACCCATCTGCTGTTCGGGTGAGTATTATCCCGTGTCTCTACTTCCACTACTGCACTCCTCCGTACGATACCGGGGACAGTCAGTGCACACTCGATTTAGTTTATACGCATGTACTCTAGATTTATACTGGAATCGTCATTTAAATGTGCCTCCCTGCAAAATAAACCGTTTTAAACAAAGTCTTATTATGTCCATTTCCTCTGAATAGTTTCAACATAATTCGTTCTGTTACTGTTAATAGTTTTCTTTAATTATTGTATTCTATAAAACTGTATTTGTAAAATATATAGTTGTAACTCAGCCCATGGCTATACATTTTAGATTTTTCTTTCACACTCTCTGTGAAGTTTTGTAAGAATGTTTTCTTTAGGAATGTTGAGGCTGAAAAATGACCAAAAATTTAAGAACTTGCAAGGACTGGGCTTAAGAGATTGCTGTAAAGAACAGAGCGCTTATAAGCGTATATAAACATACATAAATATATGTAAATTTTACAATTGGAACAGGGCACCGCTACTAAATACCCCGAGAGATCAGTCCAGTTCTACATCTGAATTAGGTAAACAAGCGATCTGTTAACTTCTTTCTGGTCCATAGAACCAGCTCAAGTCATACAGAGTAATACATTTAAGGTGGCTCGAAACAGTTTTACAGTTTTCAATGCCACTGAACTTTATGAAAGGTGTACTCAATTACAGAGGAAGATTACTCCTACCTGTTGATACCTTGTTACTTTAACCTTTAAACTTTTCAACTCTTGCCCTCCCACAGAAACCTGTGTTACATTGGCAACTTGACAAGGCCTGAAAATACCTTATTTTTAGCAATAGATTGCATTTTACACAAAAATTAGCCAGTGAACTTCTTTTTTTATTAATTTTCATCAAAATTGTTTGCACATCAAAGAGCACATTTAAAGAAATTTTCAAAAAATTCTGTCAAGAGATTTTGGCGCCACCCTAATATTTAAAACAGTTAAGGTGGCACCAAAACTCTTTGACAGAAATTTTTGAGAATTTCCTTAAATGTATGCTTTGATATGAAAATAATTTTTATGCAAAATGTAATCAAATGTTAAAAATAGGGTGTGTTTGAGCCCTAACAAACTACCATGGAAACAGAATTTCCGATGGTAGTACGAGGATTGATAAGCTATAACGATGTTGTAACACCAGCTAACAAAAATTGGTATGAACCCATCATGATGTTTGGGAAAGCCTTTCATAAAGTTCAGTGGCGCAGCAAAATGGAAAATGGGTTGGAGCTACCTTAAGTAATTGCAGGGAAAAATTTATACTGAAAAGTACACGGCACATAATTATAAGCAACTTGTTAAGATAGAAAAAAATAAAACACATCTAAAAAACACTTAAGGTTAGAACTCATGCTAATGAAAAATAAAAAAATATTTTTAAAAATGTTTATTATTGTTATCTAAAAATAATAATAATAATAATAACAATAATATAAAACTGAAAATTAGTACCACTACTATTTCTCTTGCTGCTGCTACTACTACTAATATGACTGTTACTACTACTATTATTATTAATTTCATTATTATTATTGTTATTATTATTATTATTATTATTATTATTAATATTATTGTTGTTGTTGTTGTTGTTAATAACTAGAGACCATCCTGCACATTATAACCACATATTTGTCTAATATTTACCCCTATTTTGTGTAGGTTAGGTTCGGTCGTAAACGAATCTTCCCGAAGTTTGGTTAGAAAGGTGGAAGAGAGCTTTGAGAAGGCTTTAGACATGAATGACAAGAAAATCAAGCTGAGGTGTGGAGAGGTACAAAGTCACATTGAGGTGAATACGTGGCAGCCATATTCAGTTAGAACCCATATCATTCTACAAATATTATTTTTAACATTTGACTGTGCGTCACTTAGTCAACAAAAGTATACCACACGATTGAGGCTCGACCCATTCACACACCAACTGAATTTTCGTCGGAAGATTTTTTTTGCGAAAACAATTGGGCTACAGTGAGACTGATAATAAATATGATAATTTCCGGTAAGCCACGACAAAATCGGCGCTGATTTGCAAAATCTAGATATATTTTGGTCAGTTTTAAACGTTCTGGCAGACCTCATCGAAAAAAATTGGGCTAGATTGAGATAACTTACGGTAAGCCACGACAAGATAAAACTCGGCGCCTTTTTGACAAATTCTAATTATATTTGGTTTTTAGTCGCTCTGGCGGACCTTTGGGACTAACCCAAATAATTTGTCGAGAGGAAACAAACGAAAGTGCCACAATCTTTCCTTGCGTTGTTAAGGCGCGTAAGATTTTTTCGGCTGAAATTGTAGAGTTATAAAGTGTGTGGCAAGTTTTACAAAATCATTATTTGACCACTAAAAAAATTCACCAGATCTTAGTCGTCAAAACAAGAATCGGGGATTAGATTCATCAGATTTTGCGTCGAACGTTCGCGCTTACCGGTTCGTCTAAAGTTGCAGTAGCTCGCGTACTAGGCTTAACAACCCAGTGAGACCCTAACCAGCAAATACCGACCGACTGTTATTATTGGTTCTATACATGTAACACACCGTGAATGAAGTAATATCTGTCAAATCCCTCCATCTCACTCTGGGTGGAGAGGAAATGTATATCCTTAAATCCTGCCTTGACTAAGGCTTGCTGGACCTGAGGCTCGTTAACAGGGAAACAGTAAAACTCCTCATCTCCCACCTTATAATGTGTATCGTTCAGTGTGCTACACACAACTAAATGGTCTCCTGGTTTTAACAGGTTGCGCAACTTGGCCACTGCCTCGAAGTAAGCCTCTTCTGATTTCACTGCTGCTTCGAGACACAAAGTCGTAGATACGATGTCGAACTTTGATTGATCAGCCGTTGAAG
Organism: Parazoanthus swiftii; assembly: GCA_025403585.1. NCBI lineage: Eukaryota > Metazoa > Cnidaria > Anthozoa > Zoantharia > Parazoanthidae > Parazoanthus > Parazoanthus swiftii. Next base: position 3,776 of record JAOBYE010715213.1, read on the forward strand.
ATTCGTTCAGATCCAGTGGCTTTGCTCGACTAATATCACACGAAATAATGCGAGTTATTTTCTGTCTGAGCTCTTCTTCACGCTTTATGGCTTCCTTCTCGGACTTTCCTTCCAACTTTTGCACTACGTACTTGAAGAAGGGAGACCAGTCGTGGGATGAACTTTCTCTCTTCTGCCATGCTTCGACTTCTTTACGATTTGCCTCAGTGAAATCTGCGAAGACGATCTCTCTGACAAAGGGACAGGCGCTGATGAGCGTGTGAATACAAGGACCGCCACCAAACTCCAACATGGTCAAGTTGTTTGAGCCAAAGCTGCTCCAGAACTTGTGAAAGTTTGACAGAATGAAGGGCAATCCATTTCCTTCTGCATCGCTTTCTGGATCGTTGTAATACGGACTGAGGTAGTCTTTGGAGTTGAAACTTTTCTCGTAGTCTTCAAAGCCAAATCTCAATTTTTCCTCCATAGTCCTCGATCCCCTCCGTTTTAGCCCGCTTGCAGACAGCCAGTAGCCTGCGGTGCAGACGGTGTTGACAGTTTTATTAGTGGAGGGTGTCATATCGCGGAAAATCCCATCTTGGATTTCTGCCCGCGCGAACGAACAAGCCTGGGGAGAGAGACAAAATTAGGGGAGGGGAGTGGTAGGGCGGGGAGAGGTACAAAGTCAAAAAAGGTGAATTCGCGACATAATCTAACACCATTTGTTTTTGACAATTGACTGTGCGTCACATAGTTAACGAAAGTATACCACACGGTTGAGGCTCGAGCCATTCGCACACGAGGGGGAGGGGGGCAAGCAAGCCGTTCGATTTTTGTGTTTTCTCGATTAATTCTGAGGGAGAGACTGCCCGTAAGGTTATAAAGATAGCCTCTTGTCTTTTTCTGAGACGGCCCAGATGACACTGGAAGGAGATTGACGCACACAAATAAAAGTGGACATAGCATCTCTAGAGTTGGCGGAAGTGACGTCCTAACCATAATCTGGTATCCTTTGTAGCTACGAGAAGTTTAAAACTTTGACTGTAATTCTTCAATTTTTTACTGTAATTGAGATTATCAGCTGGAAAAACGAAAAACATATAGCTCACAAATACGTCATCATTTGAACTCGTCATTCCGACATTTTGAAATGGAACTATTTTCTGGGTTTTTTATTTTTATTTAGAGCATTTAATAGCTATGAAGTGGTTTTGAAATAGAAGCGACGTTAACTTTGTAATTTGCTTGTCTTTTTGAACTGTTCGCTTGCGTTTTGAAGACTTGCCCAAACCTTCGTCATGATGTTTTTTTATATTAAATTGTAAATTGAACATTTAATAATTAGTAAAGTTCTGAGAAGATATTGGGGAGAAAAACTCAACGTTTAACAGGCATTTAGGTCGCATTATATACAAACACTCCTTGCCGGATTGTAAGCAAGATTTGCCCCAAAGGTTTAACTTTTATTTAAGCAATACCTTGACCTCTACGAGGGTAGTGAACTAAAAACTCTTACTTTTGCTATTTTTAAGACGATTTTTGAAGCAGTGTTTATAGTTTTGCGATTTTACTCGAGTATCAGGATTTGGAAAAACAGTGACGAGGGATATCTTCAATACCAGCCTTGCAAATACGTAACATTCGCTGACTGTTACTTGGTTTGTTAGTTGGAGTGTGAAGAGGAGCTTGAGAGAATACAGCTTCCTGTTAAAACAGCGATACTTGCAGCTCAATACGGGAGGGTGGAGGACGACGCAACATCTAAATACAGGTATGTTTCCAACCTCGTTTCCAGGCTTCTTCCACATCCAGGCGCCATCCACGGGGAGACCAAAAAGTGAATAGGCCCTGGAAGCGAGAATGTGGAATATCCTGCCCAGTCTGTGACTAGGCCTTCTCGGGACGCGCCAATATATTAGTTCTCTCGTATTTTGTTTTTTCGCACGTCCGAGAAGGCCCAATCGCAGGTTTTCTTTATCCATGGTCTCTTTATAGGATTCGTCACTATAAGTGATTTTAGAAGGGTGTATGTTAGCTCTTCATTATTTACAATCCAGTTGCAGGTTTTATGGTTGTTGCAGATGCCGCAGGGTTTTCTCCGGAGCGACTCTGAATTGCCGCGTGGGGTTGCGAGACCGGAGGACAAAGGAGAAGCACTAAAGGCCCTGTTACACGAGGCAATTTTCTCTGCAACCTGCAACGCAACGCCATTTGAAGTTGAAACTGCACAGACAACTGTCATGTCGCTGAAGTAAAAGGCAAATCGGTAACTGATCATCCGCAGGTTCCAGAAGAAATTGCGCGTGTAACACGCCGTCTTTGCAACTAGCAACGCAAGGAAAAATTGCGAAGCAAGTTGCTGAAAAAATTGAACAAACTTCTACTTCTCGCAACGTTGCGAAGCCAGTTGCAGCGTGTAACATGTCACCTGCAACCTGCTTTGCAACGTACTGTGGCAATTATGGCGCGAGTGGACGAAAGAGCCAGTTAAAAACTAAGTGTATCTATTAGTGTAAGGTCGCGCGCGCGTGACAAATTCTTGTATGGCGGAAGGTCAGTTTAAGGATACGAAGGAAAGCAAACCGACATATAACCAGAAAGTAGATTTGTATATGATTTAAAAGAATGATTGTGTTTATGGAAAAGTGGGTCAAAGTGTTTTGTTTTGCGAAAAGTCGCTGACGTATCTAGTTTTATAGCAGAGAGAGAATGATTTGCGTTGCAATTTGCTAACAACTTGCAATGTTTCTTTGTCGTCAGCATTGCATTGCAGGTTGCAGAGAAAATTCCCTCGTGTAACAGGGCCTTACAAGACAAAACAATTTTGGATTCTCGCTAAGAAACGAATTTCCGCAGTATATACTTTGTTTGCTTCTTCAGGGTTTCCGCGTTTTCTGTATAAATATGTCTCACACTGAATCTCTCGCCACCTGATCGTAGCCCTTGATACTTTTTATCCCCATAAAAGTTAGAGCCAGCTACTCAGCTCGATCTGCCTCGTGGATGTTTCTAAATATAACAACTTGTATTGTGGGCTCCCTGCGAGTTACATTTTTTATACCTTTGGGCTCCCTGTGATTGAGTTTGATTGGGTTGTAGTACGCTCTGTTAAAGATCACTGAGTGAAAGTTATCTGATTGCTGCGAATATAAGTAAACGTTTTTCTTCTTGTTTGTTTATTTTTATTTACGTGGTTATGTGTTGGTCTGTCACAGGATATCCTTGGAGTTCTTGGCTGATAGTGAAGCCTTTAATCACTCTTTGGAAAGACTGGCGGTGAGTTTTCACAAGTGTTTACATCTTGGAATTGATATTCTCTGTCAATTTTCTAAAGCATTTCTTATTTGGTTTTAAAATGATTTAGTCGTCTCTCCGAAACTTGAAAGACTCTTACACTCTAAAGAATAATAGAGCCCTGGAGGTTGTATTTGGAAAAGCCCTGGCAACTGCCGTAGGTAAGTGTCCTGTAGAATCATTTATCTTTCAGTCTAAGTACTGAATAGAATGTGTGGAGACCATATTGTTTAATGATAATGATAAGGATCTTGAAGGTGAGTGCTCGACAACTCGAATTGTTTTTCAGTCTAATTTCTTAATAGGATGTGTGAAGACAATTTTGTTCAATAGTATTCACCTTGGCAAACGCTCGAACTAAGCACTGATGTATTGGCAAGATCCATTTATTGAACTAATACCAACTGTAATCTAAGAAATTCAAACAAACTATGAATATCAGAACCGCGAAAACTACCTGAAACGTTGTTATGAAAACAGGGGTGCCGTTCTATGAAATTGTCTTCCAGAATCTCTTAAATCTAGTAAAAACAACCTGGGGATCTTTATAAACAGGAATAAAAGCCCCTTATCCTCATTCGGCTCTCACAAGGTAACCATGTAATTCAGTGTATCTTTATAATATTGTTGTTGTGTATTTTTACTGATGATCCAGAGTGTTGAAATAAAGTTTTAAAAATCTAAATCTATATCTCCCCTTTTTGTCTATTGACTTGTGTGCTCTGTAATACTCATGAAGCAAGAAGAGATTTACGAAGCTTACAAATAGATGAATCAGTGCCTTAAATCACAGTGCAAATTCACCTTATCTTTGTATATACGAGCAGTCCGCCTAGTTAGTCGAGTGGAAATGAAAATGCAAGATAACGTACGAGCGCTAGCTAGTGATAATTATTGAGACGAGGATGATGATGATGATGATGATGATGATGATGATGATGATGGTGATTGTTTTGGTCGTGGTGGTGGTGGTGGTGATTGAAGGTTAGTGGTGACGGTGATAGGAGTGGAAATTATGATGATAATGAGAATGAGAGTGAAAAAAATAGTAAGGTCTATTATCGTATATCAATAGGAAATTGGTAACTAAAACTTTCAATTGCTGCAGCTGTATTCGAAGAACATATAGAGAATAAAAAAAGACTCCCAAGAACTCCCAAGATTATGCAAAAGATATTGAAGAACGCCGAAGAAGAAGCTCGACAGGTAAGTAGTATACCAGGGTCAATAATTGAACACAAGTTATTGGATCTCACGACGAAGAACGTAAAAAAAGATATCTTGTGAACCCGGCTGGATGTAATTAATCCAGACGACAGTTAAGACATCAAGGCCTTTGAGGATAAATAAAACCTATCTATAGTTTCCAGGTTCTCGATATTTTTCAAAATGGCGACTTTGTAAATCACTGTTTTAAATACCCAGAATTCCCTGGGAACGAAGTTGAAGATTTTGGTGCAAATAGCCGATTAAAACGTACGGACGTTTGAACAAAATTGTCGAGATAGGGAAGATAAATTATTTGAAATAGCTTTAGCTGGGATGTATTTGTTCAGTGATAATTGTTGACTGTGTTCGAGTACAACTTGTATACTTTCTTCCATATTTAAGGTAGTTGGTACGAAAAATTCTTCAGCTGAAGATCGAAAAGTCTCAAATTAAAAAAGACCGTACAAAATTTCAGAGCAAGTAGAACTATGTTCAGTTTACAGTCCAAGTGTCAGCCCTTCGTAAAAGCAATTGAAAATTGATGTGGAATTAGGGAGTTTAGATGCTGTTTGATTAAAACGTGTGCAAGTTTGGACGAAACGTGTTGCGCCATTGGTTGAGAGAGAGAGCTACTTAAGTTGTTAAAGCGAAGTAAACTGAATAACTTTGTAAATAATTTGCTTTTTAAGCTTTCGTATTATACTTAGTATACTTGCTTCTACGACTTTTGTGTTTTTGTATAAGAAGCTTTTCGGATCAAAAACTTTTAAAGATGGTGTTGTCGTTTCTGCTAACTGTGCAGTGGCCAAACTTGTTGTTTGTCAAATTATAATAATAATAAAGGCAAAATATCAAAACCCCCACATCACTCTTGTTTCCTGTTTTTCATGTGAGGAAGATTTTTAACAGTTTCAAATGTATCTGCAATCCTGGTGAAGTAAACATCCAATCATGTTTTAGTTGATTGACCAGTTATAACAAGTAAATATTTGGTGTGTAGGTTTTCTATGCTCAGAGTTCGGAGGTCCAGGAGGAGAATTGTTGTGATCATCATCTAGTACTGCTTCAGGTAACAAAACAATTGCTGTTCTTCATCTTTGATGCCTTGTGTTCTCTGTTAAGTTGGAAATGTTTGGAACTGAGGCCACTACTCTACACCATACCTTTCGAGTACTCTTCAGCATTATTGATGGTAGTAGCACCACTCCCTACTCAAATCTTCCACATAGAAACATAAATCGCATACATAAGTTTGTTCCCTCTCGAGATGACGAGACATTTACCCTGTACCAGACTAAATTGGCTGGGTTTTGATACATGTGTACTTATCGAAAAGATTAGAGTGATCTTTATCTCATGTAAGTTTAAACAACAAAAGGTCATATTACAAAAGAAGGCTACACTTTGTACAAGCTTTGCAAGTATCTATCAAGTAATGTTGATAAAATATGAAACTTCATCATTTAAATAAATCAAAATTTCCTCCTTTTGATTGATTGATTGGTCTTCCCTGCAAATAACTTCTTGCAAATAATGGTTTGCTATTTAATTATATTTTGTTGCAGGCAAAACTGTCAGAAAAGTCCGAGGTTGCAGAAAAACAAAATAAGGAACTGGTCCGAATACAAGCAGATGCCAAGGTTCGGTATACTTCAAAGTGATCACCGTTTTTAAACACTTAATGTTCTTAGCCATTTAACAAAATTGATTTAAATTAAAAAGGCAACTACAAATGTTATTTTGAATCGCATGCCTATTTTGTCCCCAAATGGTACAATTATTGCTGGGTTGTCCGGGTTACACTGCGCATGCAGTAAATTACGTGATACGGTCAAGCCATTCTGATCAAATCCCTACCATATTTCAAATTCCACGTACAGGCAAATTCTTGTGCTACTGCTTACATTAAAAATGACATAAATGAAACTTTAATTTTCTAAATTATCACCGTGCTCAGAATGAATTGGTGCATACTGAACATTTTGGCATATGTTGAATACTTTTCAAGTAAAACAAGTATTTGTAACTTACAGAAAATATTTTTGATAGCAAAAACTTATTTCTGTTTTTGAAAAGGTGCATTTCGTGTCAGCGAACTACGAATAAGAACATGATTGAAAACATGTGACTAAAAGAGATTAAAAAGCACTTCCAGAGTTCGAAGAAGCTGTATAACAATACAGCTTTTACTGATAATTTATAAGAAATACTAAAACGTAGGAGAGTGCACGAATAAAAAAAACAGAAAAATTGCATGTGTTTATTTGCACTTGTGCAACAAGTGCATCATTTGACCAAAAATGGTTAGAAAGCACTTCCATAGTTTGAAGAAACTGTATGACAGTACATCATGTACTAATAATTATTTAGAAAAAATACTGCAACGTAGGAAGGTGCATGATTAAAAAACAGAAAAACTGTGGTCTTATCTAACATAAGCTAGAAGACTGTTATATGTGGCGTTAATCATTTGGAGCGGTGGAACATGCTCAGTTTAAAACTTGTTATGTTTTATCTTGTCAATGACTTAAACAGACCAGAGAGCTTCTTGGATTATTTCGAACGTCAACGGATAACAGCCACATTTCTCTTCCTTTGAACGAAACCGATTTGGATGATAGGTG
>JAOBYE010715235.1:0-10880 GCA_025403585.1 Parazoanthus swiftii
TTTGCAATAGGTTATCATCATAAATAAATGTTCTTCACCTTTTCTCAGCCTCAGCATGTTCTTAACATGTTCTTAAAATTTTTGGCGATTTTCAGCCTCATGTTCTTATAAAAAAGGTTCTTTTAAAAAAAGAGTGTATACTTATAAGGGACTCGATCATAGACATAGGCCCGGAGATAGATGAAAAATTAAAAGAGAGAAAGAAGCAAAAAGCTACCAAATGTTTTGAAGACAAGCAAGTTTTCAAGGAGATTTAAATCCCGTAATCGAATAACTGGGTTTAAACAAGCACTTTGAGTAGCTAATTGACATTTTTGCTCCGCTCTTCACGTGTAGTTCATACGTTTCGAGGAGCTGTGCCATATATGGTAACTTAGTCACTAAAATGTGGAAGCGCGGGAAAGTGGCGCGCGCGCGCAAATCATTTGCACACACGACAACGAAGGAGAAAGACAGTTCTGTGTCGATTTTTAAGGTAACTTTTGACATTTTATGTTGAAATTGAGAGGAATTTGAGCTACTTGCCAACCTACGCTAAAAATTTAAGTACAACATCATAAGTAGATATCGATAATTAGATAAAAACTAACCATCTTGCTTTATAGTGGGTTGAGGCATACGTTATAAAGTTTGTAGTGATGAAGAGAAGCAAACTTTCTAGGTTTGAATCCTGTAATCGAATAACTGGGTTTAAACAAGCACTTTGAGTAGCTAATTGATATTTTTGCTCGGCTCTTCACGTGTAGTTCATACGTTTCGAGGAGCTGTGCCATATATGGTAATTTAGTCACTAAAATGTCATAAGTAGATATCGATAATTAGTAGATATCGATAACTACGTAAAAAAAAAAACTAATCATCTTGCTTTAGTGGGTTCAGGGTTACGTTATAAAGTTTGTAGCGATGAAGAGAAGCAAATTTTCTGGGAAGATTTGAATCCCGTAATCGAATAAGTGGGTTTACATAATTCATAAACACGAGAAGCTTATTGACATTTTTGCTCGGCTCTTCACGTGTAGTTCATACGTTGCCATATATGGTAACTTAGTCACTAAAATGTGGGAGCGCGGGAAAAGCGGCGCGCGCGCGCAAATCATTTGCACACACGACAACGAAGGAGAAAGACAGTTCTGTGTCGATTTTTAAGGTAACTTTTTGACATTTTATGTTGAAACTGAGCGGCATTTGAGCTGCTTGCCAACCTAAATTAAAAGTTAGAGTATCACATACTAAGTAGGTATCGACATTTAGGCAACAACTAACCATTTTAGTAGGTTGAGATGGCTGGTATTCTTAGCTCTGGTCTTTCAATTTACAATGTATTTATTCTAATTAGGGAGAATGCTCAAAATGCTGTTGTTTTGTTGTGCCTGTGGTTGCCTCTATCCAGCGTAATATTTCTTTCAAAATAATGAAAAATAGACTGACAGGATTGAAAACCCAATTATCACAAAACTTTGCCTTTTATTAGGCCAACCGATACAGACTGCTAAAAACTCAGTTTTTTACCAACCAACCTCAGATTTGTTTTCACTTCGGAAACAGGTAGCAAAAAATTCAACTGGCAAGAGCATCTCTAGAGATCTGCATTAAATTCAGACCTGCCACTATAGCGACTATAGTCATTCATTCTGTTACCTTGTTGGCCCTAATTTAGTATAAATTTATCGCAGTCTATTGCAAATCTCTAATTATGACTGGTTCTATCATTGTTTTATAATCACATACAGTGTAGATTGTATGTTTGGTAAATGATTAATGAATTCAATTGATTGAAATTTAAGGATAGTACATTTATTTTCTTTTTGAACAGACCATGGTAAATTTCTAATGAAATTATTAGAACACCCACTATTGTTTTCTGTGAGCAACAGTCAACTCAACTTTGCCTCATAAACCACATATTCAAACATAAACCAATCTAATTTATTGATCAAATATGTATAGTACTCATGATCGTTCAATGTACTGCTATTGTTACTGTGGTCTGCAGTCAATTGCATTATATTACCTACAAGTGAGAACCTATAGCTAGTGGTTACTATATGATTAAGAACCCACAGGCTGCAATTTGGCAATATTCTAATTATTTATTTATTTACTTATTTGTCTGTATGGCCACCCCTCCATGTAAAGATTATTAGCCACCCACAACATCCCCATTAGGCTACACCCAATGCTGTCGACAAGTGTGTGGGTTCTTTTAAGTCCCTGATAGAATGCCAAGGGACTTGGACATTGTTGTGTGGCAAAAGAAAGTTGCTCAAAGTTCAACCCTCAAACAGGCCAGGGGTGACTGAACCAAGGATCTCCTGAGTTGGCAGTGACATCGGCCTATATAGGCTAAAACACCCTTTGAACACACAAAATTTTTATATGTGGCTATGTTATAATGTAGCTGCATTTGTTTGGATTATTTGGAACCAGGGACCCTATTAAATTCAACATCAGCAGTTTTTCCTACCCTTTAAAGTATTTCAAGCATGAATCTCTACCCTTTTTTAAAAATACTTCCAGCATGAAGAAACGGCCCTTTAGGGCAGAGCTCCCCAGAATAGCCCACTTAATAGAGCACAAGTACTCCCTCCCCCAATTCCATGAGTTTTGCTAAACAACTAGAAGTGTCATAATCTGCATACCTTTGTCTCAGTTTGCTGTGTTGTTGATGAGTCAACTGCGCTGTGTTTTCTCTTACTAAACTGTTGCTGAAAAAGATGTTGCAAAAGGATCTGTCAGTGGTGAGCTTTTTATTATTTGCTGAAATAAACATCTCTGACGGCCAAGGTAAAGAATGGACCTGCAAGACACTGACATGACAATTGTGATAGCCAAGTTCAGTAATTACATTATTCAAACTATTACCAGACAACTGCAAAAAAAACTTATTAAAGTCACTGGCTTTTATAACTTACCTTGATGTTAGCAAGATCAAGGTTTCGAATACTCTTAAGGCTACCCCGTCTCTGCAAGAACAGAAATAAATAGTTGGTTTCACATATTAGCGGGAATCCACTAACTGGCATGTTTTCCTAATTGTTTAGAGACCTGCAATGTACAATCAGCCACGTTTTGCAATTTGTTTAAAATTTGATCCCTCAAACTAACATTTACAAATACTATTTAATTTTAGTAACTATATACATGTATCTCAATAATCAACTTCAGTGAAAATGTTCCAAAAACAACCATGCAGATCAATTCTAACATGTTTTTTTTTTATCCAGGAACAATTAATATAATCTCACAATTCTTTGCCCATGAAGTACATGTACTCATTTTAGAGTACAGAAAGTTGCATGATGCCTGCATGAATCCATTTGCATCCTTATAATCTCTTAATTAGTAACAAAATATGTTGGAGCTGGGGAGGGGATCAGAGGGTTGAGGGGGGGGGGGGAGAGTATTGGAGGAGAGAGTATCTTTAAACTTTTTGATTTTTATAAGAAACATTTCAAATTCATTTCACATAAAATGGATTACATGTAAGACTAAAATTTTGAGGTTCCTCAAATTGTTATTCTTATAACCTCAGTCCAAACACATTTGATACCTGTAACAACTAGCTTGCAATGAATTAATTAATAATACTGGTAGTCTATGGTTAAAACTTGCATTAACATTTTGTAAACCATAAAAATGAAACTAGTTCTCGCGAGGCATGAAAGTGTTTGCTGGTATTTAAAACTGAAGTCTGTTATACTTTTGTTCCAAACAAAATAAAAAACTACTTCAAAAAGCAAAAAATATATCATTTTAACTAATACTTTCCTTTTAACATTTCTGACCAACCCAACCAGTTAGTTCTCAAATTCACTGAGTGCACATTTATAGTTCTCTTCCCTCAGTTAAACCTTATGGGCAAGTTAATTAATCGATGTCTTTAACCTTGGACTGAATATCTATTAAGTTATACCAAGTCAAACACCTTCAGTGGATAAAAGAGTTACATTTAGACTTCATATGAACATTTCAGGTCCTACGTAGTTGTATGATACAGATGGAAGTGCTAATTAAATCAATTATTATTTTGCAAATACATTACAGAATGGTTAACCAGTTGGAAAGAAAGGCCAAGAAAGAAGACTAAGCTAATGCATTTCAAATGTAAACATATGTAAACATTTGCAACTTCATACCTTGATTGAACTAAATTTATTCCTAAGCCTTTTTGATCTCCTTAAAGCTACTGGTGGATTTCCCAAGTTAAAGTTTCCACACTTGGGTTCATCTTCCTTTGACTTGTGCACCTACAACATTGAGCATAGTTATTTCAATTTTTCTTCACAAGACATGGAGTGGCACGAAGGTATCGATATAAAATGCTGGGACAAACAAATCTTAATTGCTCAGAAGTCGCATTGAACAGCAACTGATCCAAACTGCTCCTAGCTGAAAACATGCCAGGGAAACTAAACTAGGGTTACGGAGAATTTTAAAATTTGTTTGAGATGTAGTTTTAAACTTCAGGATTTTAACTGGACTTAATTTGAAGTGATATCAAAGGCAGCATCAGAATTCAAGACTTGTCTTTACAGTACATGTAATTAATTGACTGACAAACAGTCATCAGATGTAATTGTACACGAAAAGACAAGAGGTGAGAAAAATATCAAATTAATATGCATCTAAACAATTCATTGTTTTCCCTTTTTGTCCTTTTGTCAACATTTTGGTAAAAGCACAGGAGATTATTTACCGATCTACTTTCATCAAATCTTAGCAGGGGTTTCAAATAACCTTAAACTTTACTTTCTACTATTACTCACTGAGAACTCTGAAAGTTCAAAATATTGGATTTATTCATTAGACATGATAATTATCACTCTTCTAATAATTAGTTTATAACTTTTTTTCTCAAATTAATTATAACTGTCGCCAAGTGGACACCTACATTAATAGCCTTTGTTCTTCAGACAACTGAGAAATACCAGCCACATACCAAATTTTTTAAATAAGTATTTTCTTGTTATTAAACTTTCACTCTTTCATAACTTTAGTGCTACAAACATAAAACGACGTTATTTTGCTGTATTCTAGAACGAAAAGTATGGTGAAATCCAAATCCCTTCTTCACTTTTGCCTGCTTCTTCACAAACTCGCTTTCACAATTTCTAATCTGACCGATGTCAGAAGTTTAAATTATCTTGTCGTAGCAACGCAGTTATTTTGTTTTAAATTCTCGGCTTTTACAAAACAATTTTGGTAGACAGAAGTTTTTAGAACTTTTGGAAAACCCACACTTCGGTTGGAAACTAAACTCGATTCACGACATCACAAGGCCTTACAAACGTGACTAGTGCAAATTTCACTCGTGCGCATCAGTAAATTTGGTCATAGCTAATATTTCCAATATCAGACTGTTCGAGCAACACTTCATAGTTGAGTCTTGAGACATTTTTGAAACATACAATCTCCAATATACTACAGTATATCTGGCGTGAAACTGACTAGCAAGGCTGGTTGCCAACAAAGTATAATACTCCTAAAATAATCTTGCTTTTTTTTAAAAGAAGATCGCATCAGTAATTGACTCAACTTTTAAAATATAAACTACGTCGAGTGTGTTTTTGCCGCCGGGTACCAGCTCGAGTGCCAGGTTGTTTCCACTTGATTACCTGACCTCGGTTGCGAATAACATAAAGATACCATTCTGAATCTTTCGCCTGTGAAGGGCTTCCAAAAGTCTGTTAATCCGATAAATCTCTCTTCCTACTGTATACGGTAATACTTACATTAACAATTTTGTTCAGATTGCCAGCTAACTAGTATGATCACGAAACTGTAGAATTTACTGTCTTCAGGTTCGTTGTATCAGCAGCCATTTTTGTCAGATTCGATATAGTGAAACTGGAGAGGAGAAACGCCACAACAAGAGTTACTATAGGCGTCACAGAACTTTGTACTTACCTTCAAGCATGATTTCTCCACTGTAACTTTGTCGTGTTTGCTGTCCACTACAAATCTGTCAAAATCGCATGCAAATACGTTTTACACACGGTTGTCAAATACAGTCACTCTTGAATAAAATGAACCCATTTGACAGAAAACTATTACAAATCAGATGAAGTAAATAAAGATTTCGTACTCGCCCGACTCAGCAAATCTGACGGCACGATTCATGCCCTAGTTGAATATTTAAATCAGAAGGAAGTGTCTCGCAGTTTTTCATTAAACCGGATGAGTGTTTATACGTGCAAGCTCGTCCCGATTCCGTTGTTGATTTTGAATACAAACTGGCGCCCGCTTGGCGCACCAGCCAATCGCAGTTAAGCTTTGCTTGTCATTTGAGCCACAACCCCATGCCGTACATACCCCGCGAACAAAAGAAATTGAAGCCTTCGGGTGCTTTAAATATTTCCTCCGTCATTCAGGTTTCATGTTGTCAACGTTTTTATAACTTTTTGCCAAAAATGAGTAAAGTTCTTAAATTTACTGCCACTTTTAAATATCTTGAACTTAGAACTGGATTTTATTGTCGCTTGTCTAAACATAAAATTAGTCCTGTCGCTATTTGGCAAGGTTTGATGATTGGTAAATATTTTTCTTCGTTTCGTCGAAAATCTAAGTATATTGTTTTTCGTCTACCCTTACCTATTAAGGGGCCTTTGGAAAGTTCTAACGTTGAAGGGAGGAAGGGGTGTAACACGAAGAGGTGGAAGTTAAACGGAGGGAGTTCCCTTTGATTTTGTTTGGAGGGAAGGTTTTAAAGGGTGAAAAAAAATTGTGAGAATGCAACAAACACTTCCTGTTAGAAGCAAGTGCCACTTCTCGGAATCAGACATTCGTCCATTAAATATTTACTCGCAAAAACTTAATTTTATCCAAAAGAAACAAAATCCTTCGAAATCAACCATTTTTAAAACATCCTTTTCCTCCTCAGTAACTATCTCCATAAAGTCTCAAAATATTTGTGACTCCGATTAACAAACTACGGTACTAGGTCTCTGTGATTCAAAGCTTTGATTCTTTAAACTTAAGTCGAGATACACGCTTTTTTTATATAAGAACAACTTTATAAAAACAACGAGGCTCAGATTGGCCGAAAGTTAAGAACAATTTAAGAACAAGCCGAGGCTCGGGCTCGATAGCTAATTTTTTTTTTAAAACTTTACTGAGCCTCTATGACAAATCCGCGGGGATGAATTGTTCAGAAATACACCTGCCAAGCAGTTCGTTTTCCAATACATGCAATACCTTAGACTTGGTTTTTATTCGATTTAAACCACATATAGAAATAAGAACAATTTAAGAACAATTTGAGGCTCAAATCGCCAAAAAGTTAAGAACAATGAGCCTCGGCCAAATGTACAGGTTCTTGTATAAAACGTGTGTCGGCATAAAGTGATGCAACTGTGCGGAAAAATCGATAAAAGGCAAAGCTGCCGATTTAAGAAAATTTATCAGAAAACACGAGAAAACAGTCTCAACGAAGCATAAAGGCAGTCGGAACAAGTCACACTAACACTCGGGCCCGTAGGCAGGGGGGGGGGGTGCGCGGGGTCCGCATTTGGAGGTTTAATAAGACGACGACGAAGCCATAATAGGTTTATCGTAACAGTTGGTGCTTCCGTAAATCGAAACGACTAAAAAAAAACGGCCATAAGTCTGTTTGTCCCATAAATTTGGCATTGAAGAGTCCAAGTTTACGAAATTTGCACCCCCCCCCCCCAACAAAAATACTGCCTACGGGCCTAGCTGTATAACTGCAGTTTTGCGATTGCACGTTCACAGCGCACAGCTAGAATTTGACGGTATATACCGGCTCCGTGCATGCGGAAACTGCATGGATGCATCGCAGGCCCATAGCCAGGACTTTTGTTGGGAGGGGGTGCAAATTTCGTAAACTTGGATTCTTCAAAGCCACATTTATATGGGACAAACACACTTATGGCCATTTTTTAGTCGTTTCGATTTGCAGTAGTACAGTTGTTACGATAAACCTATTCGGATTTCTTCATGTTCTTATTAAACCTCCAAATGCGGACCTTTTTGGGTCCGTGGGGGGGGGGGGCGCACCCCCCTGCCTACGGGCCTGTCCTCGTATGTAAAATTAAAACCTCTAATAAACATTGCTAATACTAACACTAATAACTAATAATGTTATTGCTAGTTACAAAATAATATAACCTGACCCCAACCTTTGCAAGATTTAGTGATAGTCTGGCTGTAAATATTTAAACTCGGCTAGTATGACTGGTTTTATGCGAGGGTGCATACATCCATGGCACTTCCGCATGGAGTATATACCAACTTGACAGTACAGTACTGCAACATTGTTATTGCGAAAATAAACACACGCGAGTGGCATCGGTACAACTGACATTGTCATTAACGTGCAGTATAACAGTGAGTGTGGCCATCGATGTGACAGGGATGTGAACTGGCAAGTGCTGTCAGTTCACATCACTGTTTCACTAGTTTCTACAGAGCTGTTACAGCGCTGTTGTCAGTATTTGTCAAGCTCTCGGTTAGTCTACACAGGGACCGCGGAGCGTATTTTGGAGTGGTGGCTAGAACGAGCGCCGCAAGCGCGAGTCACTCTATAGGGCATGCTCCCCCGGAAAATTAAAACTTACAGTTTCTAAAATCATTGAAATGCCTTAAACTTTATCAACCTTAATAAAAGTTTGTTAATTTTTTGCCTCTAGTTCCAAAGCACCGAGAAATTATTGTGGGGATAAAGCTATGCCAGCCCCCTAGCTTCGCTGATAATATATGTTGTATGTTACATGTACATAACGTCTTGTCGGATCGAATTTAAGGGAATTTAAGAGACTTTGTATTGGAAATTATTGTTCGAACTGATAGTCACTGAAATAAATAAGTTAAACATCCTTGTTGGATATACTGTCTCATGTATTCTGTCCATTATTTAATCGAAGTTCCCCGTACGTAATGTTTAAATGGTCAGAACGACCCAATATTCCATATAGATTGTGAGGCAAAAAGACATACATTACAAGTCTCTTTAATCTCGGGCTTTAATCCGATCCAATAGGCATTACGTAACATAAACCATGTATTATAGACTAACTCAAAGCTTGGGTGACCTGTGGTATTTGTCGCTGTTTCAATTTAAGCGAAATATTACCCTGAGACGCCGTCTGCACGCAGGCTACATTGCTGTCACCTCCATTGCGGTCACGTCACCGTCGATACAATCTCTGTCTTACTGTAAATTGCTGTCTTAGTACAGACCCTGTCACACAGCTATATCGCTTAAATTTGCAGTCACATCGCTGTTAAAAACCATCGCTGCAACAACAGTGCCAACTGGCATCACTGCCGCAGTAGTGTTATCAATTAGCGCTACCGTAAATCGGAACAACTAAAAAAACACCATAGCAGTACCTAGCCGCCCTTGGTTTGCACGTTGAATGTTCAATTGAGGCCCCTGTAGTTCTGAAATGATTTGCCGCAGATCCGGCAGCTTGGTTCTGTAGGGTCTGGGCTGTCATTATCTTTCGATGGTTGGAGCTGCAGGGCCGCAGCAAGCCTTGGAAAACTGGGGGAGGGGGGAGGGCACCGCCGAAAGCCGAAGCTGCAAGCCGTGGAGGTGCTCCCCGGGAAATTTTGAAAATTGGTTTGTCTGAAAACGTATTTCCTTGTATTTAACCGCCATGTGAAACAAAAGCGGTGTCTAAAACTAGTAAAACATTGCCGGTTTTCTCATCTAAGCTAAGCTAAATCCTTTTCCGAGCCAAGTGGATCATAAGGCCGGCGCTAATGTTCGGTTTCTGTAGTGTTAAGCGGATGAGAGTCTGTGACTCCCCCTGGACAGGACACTTAACCATCGCTGTATAAATGAGTACCAGTAAAAGCTGGTTCGATTTATACAGCTGAGTCGACTGGAGCAAGTCAAGTAAAGTGCCTTGTTCAAGGACACAACACAGTGGACAGGCCGGGGTTCGAACTCACGACCTTTAGGTTGCGAGTCAGGCACGCTTACCACTCGACCACTGCGCCGCCTCAGACTTTGGGCAATTTTCTGAATTTGACACATTTGTTGGGGGAAAACGTGGAGGTGTACGCCCCCTGGCCCCTCCCCTTGCTACGGCCGTGGGCTGTTCGTATACTGGGATAACGTTGACGGAAGGCGCTTGCTGGCGGCCAAGATCGTCAGCATAGATGGATTTTCCAATTGAAGCGATCATACCTTGTTTGAGGACCCATCCCAATTTAAGAGACATTTGAAAAAAAATGAAAAAAAAAATAGTTGAAAAAAAAATATTGAACGCATTGCGGTGCCGTAGACAATTTCTTTCGATTAAACGGTGACATGAGCTGCGCGATGGGATTTTGAAAAACAAAAGCAGCTGCTTCTTTGAAACTTGGAAATGTTTCTGAAAGTGTGATTTGAGTTCAAGCGTTCTGTTCAATTAAATTGAAATATGTTTTACTGAAGAACACAAACAACCCAAAAAAATATTAATTTTGATTCTGCTCATCGTTGTCAACATCGTACCACTGCAGCAGCTTAGTTGCTGCCAATCGAAGTGAGGCAGCGAAACCCATAGCTGAACATTCCTCACAACTGCTTGCTTTGGAAAATTTGCCCTTTTTCGGGTTCTCCGGATCTTTGTCCGGGGACTCGCGCGATATATAGGGGGTTGGTTACGACATACTATTACGTGCGCGCGCACGGATTTTTAGGTAAATAGAGCACAATCAACTGCTTTGTTTACTGGGGTACATTTTCTCTTCCGTATTTAGCAAGAAGGATATGTCTTATTTGTCGCTCATTAATTTGCTTCCTTTTGAAAGTTCCGTAGCTATGGCCTTACGTAACATTAACTAAATTGAGTACAGTAAAAACCCGCGTATAAGAACCTAGGTTTTTTCAAGTTAGCCTAAACAGGTTCTTATATAAATGGTATTTA
>JAOBYE010715246.1:0-25440 GCA_025403585.1 Parazoanthus swiftii
ACGAAAGTTTCGAAGTTGCCGCCATGCCATCTCTTAAAGGCCGATTTGTTTGTCCGAATCTCAGCGGGGGTCATAATATCGTGACGTCATGACTGCGCAGCGCTATAGATTGACGCATGTTATCCGCTCCATCGTGGCAATTCCAAATGTAATAAACAAAGTGCAGTGTGCGCGCCATTTGATTTGCGATGTTGAGTTTAGCATCCACTTAGGTTTCGTGGAGTTCAAAGCAAGGTTAGAGTTATCGGATCAGTCCTCAAGTCGAGATACTCGCTGGCACAATGTTCATAATGGGCCACCATCGTATGCATATAAAAGGTGCTATCTTCCGCGTATTGATAGCACGGTTAATTTTGCTTATGTTGAAGATCAACTTAATACAAAGTAAAGGGGAAGAGCCAAGCCCTATGGCACCCAAAACTCCACAGTAGCTGACTCCGATGAATTATCATCAATCTGAACAAACTATAGCCTATCACAAAGATAATTTAACAATTAGTTTGAAAATCCCATCTTGTACATTTTCCGGCACATACTGCTCTAGGTTGAACTCATCAATCGCCTTCGAAAAGTCAGCAATTACAATCATTGGACTTCTCCTCTGTTCAGTATCAACCGAACTTCTCTTGAATATAAATGAATATCCTAAACACACAATAACTGCGAACTGCAAGTAAATGCCAGTAGAACAACAAGCATTCTGCCTGATGGCTGTAATAATTAGAAGTCTTGTGTATGAGGTCAACGGAAACTGGCTCCTTTCTCCTCTTGACGAGAGGATGTCCCTTAGAGCCGTGTTCTAATCTAGTTAATCTGTTAACCAACCTGAGGCTGAATGTATTACTTCCACAACTGACGAAGTTCCTTCCCCTTGCCCTTGGCAACAGTGGTTTGACATAGTTTAGTGATGGTTAGCGCAATGTGGAATGGCTTTGCCAGGAAGGTGGTTACACCAACCTTGCATGGGCGAGGCCCATTTGCGCCATCTTGACCAACCATTGTTCTACCTCTGCAGGGTGCAGCTAACTTGCATGGACTCCAGTTGAAGCACAAGAAAATTTGGAAAATAAAGAATGAAAAGTTGGATCTCTTATGTAAGAAGCTTCCTACCAAATGCACGTATGGAAAATATCTGAAATTTAGAAAACTTGCACTTAGTGTAAGAAAAACATAACGTATACCGACGGCTAATGAAAAAGAGACCGTGGCATTCGCCCATACAACTAGAAGCAAAAGTCATACTATCTTGAGTACAGTTTGGAATAAGTTTGCACGAAGAAGTTTTTCAAAATACGTCATTGCGTAATCACGGAAGTCGAGAACTTTAAAAAACACCCGAGTACCAAACTCAACTCGAAATACTACGATAACTGGTTAATCAAATTCATGAAGAACTAACTTAAGAGTAGTTTTCAGTATAGGATTAGTCAAATTCGAGCAAAAATGCTAAAAACAAAGCGATCCGATAATGGCTTGTTGTGCGTGCGTTGCCAAAGTGGCGGGAAAATGTTTGCGCGCGCGCGCTCGTCAAACTGTTTCCATTCTTTGTTGTTGTTGACAGAGAGAGCATTTCGTTTACGTTTAGAGGTGAGTCAAAGTTTTTACTGTTTGAAAAATAAAATAATCAAGTTCTAAAGCGATCTTTGCTGGTTGGTCCATCTGCTGTACTTTCACTTTGAGTTGGACTTTAAGTTTTTGTTTCATATGCTGCACATTTACTAATCATTTCGGGATTTGTTTTCAATCTGAGTGTGAAGTTTTGATTTTCCTCCATTGTAGAAACAGCCGTATTTTGATTGGCTTATTGACTTTCCATTGTTTCTCATCCAATCAAATTTGAGAAATTGAGTTTGTTTTTGCATATAATATATTACACGTTTTTGCACAGAAATAAAAAAATTAATGCACTGCTTTTAACCAAATAGCATCCAGTAATATGTAAATGATTTTAACATTAATTGCACGCGTTATAAGAACAATTAATTGATGTACATTTCATTGAAACTTTGGTTCAGTTGACACTTGTGCGCAACAGTTAGAAAATCCCACAAGCATAAAATCGTAAACCTGAAGGTCTCTTGGATCAAAATGCTGAAGGACGTGTGTCACTACCGATCAGCATTTTATTTTGCTAAATGTTTTTTCGACCTTGAAAATTGTGTGTGCTTGTTTGCAGACAAAAATGAAGTCTGTACATCGACGACGAAAAGACCAAATGAATGCAGCATACATTCTGGTGTGAGCCTAGCTAGCTAGAGGCGTGTAATTAAAACTCTACAGCGAATTAATTAGGAGCAGCATAAAAACAAGAGAAGTCAAAGGCCCGGTTGTTGGTTTGGCTGACGATTGGTATTCATATTAGTAAAATGCACATACGTGTAAACCTCCACTAGTTCACTTTTAAGCCAATCAGTGACTTAATGATCACCGGGACACTGCCTCGGCCGATTTCGCAGCAATTTTGCAAGTCCCACATGATATTCGTCATATTTGGCGTATAAAAGGCGTCCATCAGGCCTATTTTGTCATACTTACAATGCACTGGAGAAACTGTGATCCACAAGGCAGTTCTCCCAGGGTGAGGCTCTCATTGCACTTTGAGAGCTGACCTCTGCGTGTTTCCCACTACCGGGTGGCACGGTGCGTAATTTTTGTTAGTCAGGGCAGACCTGCGTACGCGCTTGACTGCCCACCAACAAAACTAAGAATCTATACCCTTCTCCTTTCTTGCGTAGAAAGAAACGTGATCAATTTTTTGGTAAGGTCGGCAATTAACTCCTCAACTCAACATAAATGAAGAAGAAACTTGCCACATGTGGGAGATTCACCACAAAATGTTGCTGACAAAACTGAATGAAATAATATGCAAGTCAGTGCTATTGCTAAATTATACGTTTGAAGTTATGGAAAAGACAAGACAACGCAAATTTTAATTCTTACAATGAGAAAGAGAGAACATTCGTTTTTTGCTTAATTGAGAAGAGAGAAGAACGGTCGTAAGCAAAAAGACAAAATCAAGAAAACTGATAAGTTTACATCATAAAAAGAAGTACATAAAAATAGAACTGATTTATTTTAGAGCAAAACTGTTTCGAAAACTACAAATTAAGAAGCATCGTCGCAATTGAAGTTCCAGATCACATTTTAAAATTTTGTGGTTTCCATTTGTTCAGGCCAACCTTTTTAGGAGATGTAAATAGACTTGGTGTATCTCACAAAACTAAATAATTAGTAATAAAGGAGTCAGAAGAAAAGTTAGATTAAATGATATTTCGTCAATAGCAACTGAAACTACAGAAGTTTTTTTTATTTTTTCCACTCATTTGATCTCCTTATTAATGCAAAACGAGGACCAACTGTATTCTTAAAATCATTTAAAATTCCGAATCACTGAAATAGTTAAATATTGCGAGAATTACCGTTTCGGCCATAACAACTTGAAGAGGGAGAAAATCATTTCGTATATCTCGTGCAGTTTGTTTACAACAACTGTTTATCAACAAAACTAAACTATTTTAAAACACAAGTATGCTTTTCTTCGTTTAATCTCTTAATAAAAGAAGCCCAAAAGATCTCACTGCAACAAAATTGCCCAACAGGAATAGAATAAATTATAAGCATTCAACTGAAAAGATCTATTTCAGCTGCGAAGTTCGTAATTGAAGACTTTTCAGTCCAGCTTTCAGTCTTTATTATATCCACTGAGATGAAAATGAATTTAGTTTCCGTGAAATAACTTTTGTAGACCTCGTGCTGTGTGAGCACACAACTAAAAAGAACGGTTATTAAAAACAGAATTTGTTAAAACTGCTGACTTACAAGCGATTATTCTTCAACTAGAGCCACTAAACAAAGATATTTTATCTACAAATACAAATTTTGCTCCTGAAAAAAGGGTAAAGAAAAATTCAGAAGCCAGCTGTGGCGGACTAATTTTTGTCCAGCTCAGTAGGTCTTCAGTCTGTGCGAACACTTGACGAGTTTTGACATCAATCAAATATTAAATCATTCTTCTTCTTCAGCAATGCACCTGTTAAGTTCTTTAAAATGTTCGTAGCAAGCCAAAGCGAAGCTTGGTTTTTCATAAAAATTTAAAACCCAGTATGTATGCATCTCAGTACTTAATTATCTTAGAAAATTTATGTACTTCTCAAACCACTTGTTTGAGAGAAATTAAGACAAGCTTGCGTGATCAAAGGTCGTCCTTTTCTGTTTCAATAAGCTGGAGAGCTATTGCAGAAATATAATATCATAACTTTTTAAGATCAACGGAGTTGGCAGTTATTTAAAAAATATTTGTTTGTTTTCTTTTCAGTCGAAGTGGTAGGGATAAACTAACAGAAAGCTCATTAAATGCGAGAGCTAGCCACATTGTCTTTCCGAAACTTGAACCGGACGGGACAATATTTAGTTCATTGCTAGATATATGGACTAGGCCTGCAGCTATAAACAAAAAAGCGCGACTCGTTTTCGTAAGATAAACATCTCTTAAAATACCCTCCATAAAAAGCTGTTAAGCCGATGATGTTTCTTGAACTGTCGATCTGTTTACAAAACATTAACTGAAAGGAAAGTGTCGTATATCAATGTGAAGCAATTTAGATCTGCCACAGTAAAATCTGTCAAGTTTTCTTAAGACCATAAAAAAATAGGGTTTTCGTACTGCGGGGCCTTCACATGCAGTGTTTTGTTAATATGCTAAAACTTCTGTTTCTAATCTCAGTCTTGCATTCTGGATAACAAATGGGGCACAACTTAACAGAAACTAATCTTTTATACGTATGCACTTTGTTCAAAAGAATCTCGCTCGGAATAAAAAAGCGTTTTGTTTTATTGTTACAACTCAAAGTGGTAATATCTTCCCCTTTATTGTCGCTTGATCTCACAACTGGTTAGTTTTTTGTCAGCTCTTCCTGTCCTTAGATGCCATAATCGCCATTGTTTCGGCTATGTAAACTTAAAAACTCGTTGGACTCCAATACAGTAAAAATAGCACTAAACTTTTATTTATACACTAGCAAATACAACGGTTGCCCAGTTCACGGAATAAAATTCATAAAGAACAAATAATGAGTGTAAGTTAATCGACTGTTTTTCTTTTATTTGCGTTCCGGTCGGACAGGAGTTTGTTTCAAAAGAAAAATTACAGCTTTTTGTGCCATCTTTTAAGCTGATACGATTGAAGCTTGTCATTGCGCCCCCAAACTGATTTACTCTGCTTCTCGTTGGTGAAAAACAAACGGGAGAGAAAGTTTCTACGCAGTTTGTGTGAATTGACAATTTGATTTGTTGAACGAAAGCAAAAACACCTGTAAAACACCACTGTTAAATATATTTTCATCTTTTCTTCGAATGACGCACCAACAAAGCTCTAACAAAACTCCGGGTGGTCTTTGCATTAAATTTGACACCAGATTGAAAACTGAACTTCGTCAACCATTCAGTTTTCCCTTAAAATTTTTCTCCGGAAATTGAGACATTTTCATATAATACCGCTTTCCACATACTTTGAAACGGTTCATATTTAATAGTTACAACTTTTCGGAAACAAAAAATATATTACTTTTGTTCTATACCTCAAAGCAATTAAACTGCCAATGGCTGCAAAGAAATGTTTCATTCTCCGGAATCTTTCAGATAGCAAGCGTCCAATTTGGGGACTGTCATACAAGTATGTCCTTCTGTAAAGTGAAGTAACACTGTAACTCCAAAAGAATGACTTAGAACATCACTCGACACTGTACCACTGACTACAGATAGTGAAGATGTCATTGCGTTAATCACTGACCTCAGATGTATTTTGATTATAAACCATGGGCGTCAAAAGTTGCCTGAGTTGTCTTTCTAGGCAATGAATATACTAAAAGGAGAATTTCGCAGTCATTTATGAATGTGTTAAGGTGCTCTAAGAAACTCTTCGTATACTAAATACAATGAATGTCTGACAAGTATCCTAAAACACACACAGTTCACGCATTTGATTGAGGTGACAATATTGGCCAATCAAGACGACACACCACAGTCCACACAAGCAAACACCTGTACACCGTACGATTAAATCTGGCACGAAACACTCTCGCATAACAGCATAGCTAAAACTAGAAGTACCAATTCGTAGCAGAACGAAATGTTTGTGGTTGTTTTATAGAGCTGGCAAAACATTTTGAAATTATTCCGATATGGGAAAACTGTTAGTACGAGGTTCGCGCATGCTCAGCTCTGTTCGCTTTACTGGTCGACCACCTGAGTGTAGCCGATATTAGCCAGAATTGAGCGAGTTAGATCCCACAACCCAATGAGAATCAGCGAGGTATAAAAGCGGTGACCTGGCCGATAGTCCTCATACTTACAGAGCACTGGAGCGACTGTGATCAACAAGGCAGTCATCCCAGAGCGAGGCTCTCATTGCACTTTGAGAGCTGACCTCTGCGTGTTCCCCAGAACGTGGGTGCACGGTGTGCAATTTTTGTTAGTTAGGGCAGACCTGCGTACGCGCTTGACTGCCCACCAACGAAACAAAAGAAAAAAATCAAAGCATTCTCTTGTCTCATTGAAGGATTTTGTGTCATTCTATCCCTTAGCTTGACTATTAATGCTACGTTTCAAAATATCATCCTATTCTGATCTCTCAAAATCCACACCTCAAGAATATACTTTTGAAAATAGAAAGCTGAGTTTTAGTGTGTTCGTGTTCAAAATCCGCAAATCCTGTTTTGCAAGTTTCAAACTGAGCGTAGGTGAAGATTGCTTCGCTGCCGGCTAGGTTAGACAATAGACGTTTCCATAGAATACTCACTGTGTATGCAGGTTTTAATCTAGGATCTAAATGTCAAGTTGTTTGGAAACACAGTTTTGAAATTGAATTTCAAAATAAAATAACAAAGGGTATCTGCGTTTAGAATCGGTAATTTTTCATGAGTTATTTTGTCAATCAGTCCACCAAACACTATATTTAGTCAGAAACCCGCAAATAAAACCAAGTTTTGGCTCTCCACGAAATCTAAAAGAAACTGTATCGGTAAAGTAGAAAACCAAATGAGCGTTATTTCTACACCTGTCTTCAGTCCTTGGTAGTTATAACTTTGCGTGAAGCTTCACAACACGAAGAAAGTTAAACATCCCAACTACAACACATAAATAAACAAGAAATTTCGTAATTTGATATATTCTTTTGCTGCATTCTGAGAAGCTTACAAAGGCAAAACCTGGCAAAGGTACAGAATCACGATCCAATAATTTACACAGACAAACACATCACCTACTTACAAAAAATAGACAACATTTCGAACACAGCAGTTTCCGATCACGGGCATATTCCTCCGTAAATCTTGAAAGGTTTTGAAGGTCTCAAGAGCAAAAGTATTTGATGCGTTATCACAGTTTCTACCAGTTAACAACTCCAGATCTGTAGGCGTGAAATATTTGGAAGAATTAAGCCAGTACGGTGTGTTATCGCAATTTGAACGGTCAATAACACTGACATAGATGTTTTTATGGTACTTGAAAGAAGTGATGTTTTACTTGAAAGTCAGATGAAGGAAAACGACATAGTTGATGGCGACAAATTTATCTGTTGGTAACAGATAAACAGTAAGCAGTTTGAAAATTAATTTTTTTTTTCAGCTGTAGACTTTTTTGAAACTGCAAAGCTGTTCTACTTGAAAAAGTAACTTTGTTTACTAGCGCAAATTCCCTGACTAGTGTGTAAGCAAGACAATACAGATACTTGCAATTTGTTTTTCAAGTCAAAACTGTAGTTTAGGAAAGAAAGCGAATCAACTTAAAAGATTAAATTGAACGAAAGCGCCAGTGTCATTACTTAGAAAGTTAAACCCTTTGACGTGACAACTGCAGCCGTGATGTTTAAAACAAGTTTGTCAGTCCCGTGTCTTTGAATAATAGGTTAAGATTCTTCAAGCTCCAACACATTAAATCACAACCTACAGTTATGTCAGCTTTAGTCTACTCATCCCGTGGTTTGACCTGAAAGAATTTGCAACAGAAAGTCTGCATAAGCCAACTTACTATATATAGTAATCTGTCCCTAAACAACATATCAAAAACGTAAAAGAGTTTACGCAGAGAAAACAGTTAATTGAAGAACTTATTTCATCTCATTTACATAAGTCAAAAATGGCGGCTCGGTTTTGTATTCTGTAGGAAAAGATTTTATTGGGAAGTTTGTATGATAGTGTAAATGTCGAACATAAAACGCGGTTTATGAAGTTCATATATTTTTTTCTGCAGTTGGAGGACGGCTTAATGGTGCGCTTTGCAACCTTGCCCTGGTAATATGTAAATCCCTGTGAGGGGACAGATCTGCTTCACAGTGTAATTTTCGGCCGAATAACTTACAACTTTCGATTGTTTTGTAGTGTGCACTGCGTACTCCATACACATTGAATGTCTGACAAGTACCTTAAGAAATACATAGTTTTCGCATTTGATTGAGGTGACAATATTGGCCAATCAAAGCGACACACCACAATCCACACAAGCAA
Source organism: Parazoanthus swiftii (assembly GCA_025403585.1). Lineage (NCBI taxonomy): Eukaryota > Metazoa > Cnidaria > Anthozoa > Zoantharia > Parazoanthidae > Parazoanthus > Parazoanthus swiftii. The sequence goes on from JAOBYE010715246.1 coordinate 8,502, forward strand.
ACACCTGTACACCGTAAGATAGAATCTGGCACGAAACACTCTAATATGGCAGTAAAGCTAAAACTTGAAGTACTAATTCGCAGAAGAATGAAGTCTTTTTTTTGTATGGTTGCAAAACATTTTGAATTGATTCTGACAGAGATATTTTTGTAATATGATGCATTTGCGCATGCTCAGCTCTGTTCGCTTTACTGGTCGACCACCTGAGTGCAGGCGATATTAGCCAGAATTGAGCGAGTTAGATCCCACAACCCAATGAGAATCAGCGAGGTATAAAAGCGGTGACCTGGCCGATAGTCCTCATACTTACAGAGCACTGGAGCGACTGTGATCCACAAGGCAGTCATCCCAGAGCGAGGCTCTCATTGCACTTTGAGAGCTGACCTCTGCGTGTTCCCCAGAACGTGGGTGCACGGTGTGCAATTTTTGTTAGTTAGGGCAGACCTGCGTACGCGCTTGACTGCCCACCAACGAAACCAAAAAAAATCAAAGGAATTGTATCTATCCAGAATAAAAACGAGCGTTCTTTCTTCACCTGTCTTCAGTCCTTTGTAGTTCTAACTCACAACACAAGAAAATTAAACAACCGTACAACACATAAACAAGAAATCTCATACTTTGATATAATCTTTTGGTGTATCTGGGAAGCTTTCCTGACAAAACTCAGCAAATGCACAGAACAACGCTCCAATAATTTACACTGGCAAATAGGTCACCTACTTGCAGAAACATAAGAAAATGATTTCGAGCACAGCAGCATCCGACCGCGAGCATATTCCTCTGTAAACCTTGAAAGATTTTAAAAGCGTTGAAAGCAAAAGCATTGGATGCAGTATTACAATTACTACCAGCTAGCAAATCTAGATCTGTAGGCGTGAAATATCTGGAGAGTTAAGCGCATATGGCGTATTATCGTACTGGTTAACGGTCAATAACACTGACATAGATGTTTTTATAATACTTGAAAGAGATGTTGTTTTACTTGAAAGCCGAGTGAAGGAAAACGACAGCTGGTCTAATGGCGCCAGATATATCTATTGGTTACAGATAAACAGTAAGCAGTTTAAAAATAGTTGTTTTTGAGTTGCAGACTTTTAAAACTGCAAAGCAGTTTTATCTGAAAGAGCATATAGTTTACCAGGGCATAATAACCTAATTACTGCTCTCTGAACCAAGATAATGCAGTTATTTTTCGAGACTAATCTGGTATTCTTCAGGTTAAACCTGTAGTATAGGAAACAAGTTTGAAGCAAAACACTACCACAAATAATTAAGTTTGAATTACTGTGATAGTGTTATAGTTTCTGCATTTTATACCATTGACAACTGCCAAGATGCGGCTTAAAACAAGCTAATCAGTCCCATGTTTTTGAAAACTTGGTTCACGATTTTTTAAGCTGCAGCTGCCAATTACAGCATTACCCACAGTATCAGTCTAGTCGTTCTGTGGCTTGACCTTGAACAAAAACCTTATTTGCAACAGTAAAAATGCTTACACCAAGTTAGAAGTAATGTGCCCCTAAACAACATATCAAAAATATAGGAAAATGTATGCAGGGAAAAACAGTCAATTTGGGACTTTTGTTTTATCTTATTTGCATAATTCCAAAATGGCGGCTGTAAGAAGATGTTTCTTTTGTATGACAATGTATGACAGTGTAAATGTCGATACAATCTTTTACGAACACAAAACGGATGTTTATGAAGTTCTTGGAATCGTTTTTTTTCAACTAAAGGACAGTTTTGCATTCTTGCACTGGTAAAATGAAAACTATTGTGGTAGGATAGATCTGCTGAATTTCCAGCGATCACAGTGCAAATTTCGGCCAAATCTTTAACTCACAACTGTCAGTTGTTTTGTAGTATATCAAGATGCACTGAGAAACTTCATCGTATCCACGGCAAAACACAATAAACTTTTGACAAGAATCGAAAAATATGCACAGTTCACGCATTTGATTGAGGTAACAATATTGGCCAATCAAAACGACACACCACAGTCCCCATAAGCAAACACCTGTACAACGTAAGATAGAATTTGACACGAAACACTCTAACATGGCAGTAAAGCTGGAACGTAAAGTACATATTTGCGGAAAAATGAAGTAACTGGATGTTTTTAAAATTGGAAAACATTTTGGGGAATTGATCCTGGCAGAAGCGTTGCTAGCACAAGTCATTTGCGCATGCTCAATTTTGCTCGCTTTACTGGTCGACCACCCGAAAGCAGCCGATATTAGCCAGTTTTGAGCGAGTTAGATCCCACAACCCAGTGAGATTTAGCGAGGTATAAAAGCGGTGACCTGGCCGATAGTCCTCATACTTACAGAGCATTGGAGCGACTGTGATCAACAAGGCAGTCATCCCAGAGCGAGGCTCTCATTGCACTTTGAGAGCTGACCTCTGCGTGTTCCCCAGAACGTGGGTGCACGGTGTGCAATTTTTGTTAGTTAAGGCAGACCTGCGTACGCGCTTGACTGCCCGTCAAGAAAAGTAAAGAAAAACTCAATCCTATGATTTTTTTTGTCAAACTTACGGTTTTTGTGTGACGAAAAGACTTTAAGAAAATATAAAAGCTTGAGTTTCGGTTTGTTCGTATTTTAACTCAGTAATTTCCTTCTGCAACTTTCAAATTAAACGTGAAAGAAAATTGTTTGCTGCAGGATTAGAAAACGAGATTTCGCACTGATATACTGCTAATATTCAAATGAAGTTTGCACTGGATATGAACAACAAATTGTTTTGAAACAGAAACAAAGGATAGGATAGTTTTCGTTTTCTTTGGATTTCAAAACAGAATAACGAAAGGCAAGTGCAGATTTGATATGTTTGTTGACCAGTCGAGTAAAAGAAGTGTATCTGTAAAGCAGAAGACCGAATTAGCGTTGTTTCTACACCTGCCTTCAAACCTTTGTACTTCTAATTTGCCGTTAAGCTTCCCAATACAAAGAAACACAAACCAACAGCTACAACAAGGCATACGCAAACAAAACTGAAGCCTCGAGGAAACTTTCAATGACAATATTTGACAAACTCATAATCAGACTCTAGTCATCTACATCATTGTCAAACCACATCACTCACTTACTTAAAATCAGAATGCATTTCGAGTGGCAATACTAGGCCATAAAGTATAATCGTCTGTGAAACTGAAAGTTCTTGTGAATGTTTAAAGCAAAATCACTCCATGAAAACTCTAACAATCAACAACTCTGTAGGCCTGAAATATTTTGCAGATTTAGCGCATAACTTTTGACAGTCAATAACAATGATGTACATGTTCTTTATCAGACTCAAAAAAGATTATTGTTTAACTTGAAAACTTCGAAGGAAAAACGACAGCTGGGCCGATGGGCTGAGGTATTGATATTCAGTAACAGATTATCGATAAACATAAGCAGTTTTAAAACTCAGTTATTTTTGAGTTGTACACCTTTTGGAAACTCATTTGAGAGAATATAATTATGATTTACCAGCGCAAAATACCCAGACTGGTGCGATGAACAAGATCGATGTCACATTACAGCGTTTGTTATCAAGTTTTGAAGAAAACATGTAGAAAAAGAAACAAAGCAGAGCATGCAATGCCATGCATAAAGAGTTTAATTGCACAGTTTTACCAGTGTCATAATTGTACAGCTTAAGACTTTGACGACTGCCATGGCATTTAAAGTCAGCTTCATAATTCCATTTCTTTGAAAAAGAGGTTTAAGAGATTTCAAGGTGCATTCAGTGAAAGCACCACCTGCATGTATTTCAGCTTCCATCCGGCCCTATTCTAACACCGACATCAGCTCTACGCACTCAGCAACCGTATTCTATAAAATTTAAAAGTATACTTTGAACAGAGAACGCCATAAAAAATCAGGCAAAATACTATACGAGTTCTTTGCAACAACGTAAGCAATCATAAACTTTAAATACTTGACAAACCAAGTTAAAATATTTCATCTAATTTTCCTCCATTTATAGTGTACTTTCATGGAAATCAGAAAGAAATCTCTGACAACTTTTTCGCTGTTTAACGTACAACTCAGATGTAGTCGAAACTAAAGGCTGGGTACACTTTGAATCAAAATAGCAAAGTGTGATTATTTTGTTCTGCATGCAGTAAATTAGAATACAAACTAAAAGTCAAAATGAGTAAAATTTGCAACAACCAAAAAATTTCTATAACTCAACGCACTGATCAAAAAGTCGACTGAGACCGCAAAAAAATAAATAATTTGCAGGAACCGAACGCCCGAGAGTTTGCTTAACATTGCTCCGACGTAACTTTGCTAGTTCAGTAGCACTTAAAATTCAAGTTTTGCAATTAAATGCAAAGAACATCATTAACTCTTGTCGTCAAAAAACAGCCGGTGAAGTCACACTCAAGAAATACTTCATGGCTTCTGTCTTATTTGCAGTATGCTTTCAATTGAGTAGCTTACAGTCAGTAACGTAGAAGGTCAACTAAAAGTCCTAATAGAAGCACGCTTTCCATGATTTCAAATCAAAAAGCAACAAAACAGAAGTGCGTACGAGCTTGGTAACCACTGTAACACAAGATGACCTTTCCAGACGAAGGTTTGGTTTTGGATCATATAATCATTTGCGTCTGCAATTTTGGACAACAAACTGTGACTAATTGAAAAGAAACGATTTAAGTGTCTAGTAATTTGAACAAAACACAGCGGAAAGAGAAAAGCAGCGTCGAAACAATCAAATAAACCTAAATGGTGTTGCTTTCTGTATTTTACGAAGATATTTGTCAATGTTCAGTGTTGCTGTTGCTGTTGCTGTTGCTGCCGTTGCTATTGTTATCAGTAAACAGTGTTATTATTGTTTTTGTTGTTGTTGTTGTTGTTGTCGACGTTAACGTAATAGTAATTGTTGTCGTTGTTACTGTTGTTTTCGTTGAGGTAGCAATTCTTGCAAAGATGGATTTGGCCAATTGCCAACACCTTGTCATTAATAGGATAGATCTTTCGATACCCAAGCAGAAGGGGGTATTAACAGCAATCTAAGGGTGGAGTTGCTGACCGGTTTCATTGGAGTAATATTTTAAAAGGAAAAACAACAAAGTCATTGTGCACGCAACACCACGCGGTCTACGGTGTTTTAAAAACTGTCTTAAAGCGACTGATGAGTCACAGCTTTCAGATTCTTCTTTTCGAGTAACATCAATCGCGTGAATTTGGTATCAGAGACTCAGGTTAGCTGCTGACGACAAGTTTGCACAGAGTTTTATATATGGTCGATGATAAAATAGAACATCAGGCTTCTGCTAAATGAACGAGTTCGATTCCAGTTAATGTATTGACAGTTGTTTTGGAACAAACAAACGGATCTTAAAGGTTCAAACTGCCTAATGATCCAATCATACATTATTTCTGTTTCGATTTCTCATTCTATGGGTTTTGAAACTCACTTTGCTTGCTGTGTCAGACATTTATGTTTCTATGTACGTAGCCCTAACTTGCCTGCATTTGTTTACTAAGTGAGAAGGCAAGCGCGGACGCAGGCCCCCTTCACCTCTCAAAAATTAAGCACTCGTCCCGCCTTGGCCGAGGCGGACGCAAGGCTCAGCTGCCTGGGTACTAGCTGCCTCGCCTTGGGAGAAGTGCCTTGTGGATCACAGCTTCTCCCGTGCACTGTAAGTTTAAAGCGAAGCGTTTTTGGCTTCCCTTTTATAGTCTCAGTTTTGCTGTCTCGTTGTGGGATTCAATTTCGTGAAATCGAAAATTAATTTTGATTACCACTCATCTCTCGTTCAGCTGATAGATTTCAAGAGATTAACAACCAAAAAGAAGGGCCGTCAAGCGGCGCCGGAAGTTTGTGACATCTCATTTCTAAGCAATATTGTACCTGAAGTAATACATTGATCTGCACCACCATTCATTTTAAAATACTTCCTAGGATGGTTTGGCTTCAAGATAGATCATTCTTGAAGATTGTCTTTTGAAATTTTATCTATCAAGTGCCACAAGTTATCCCTCGGAGACATGATTAGTTGAATTGTCCTGAACTGACTTCTTTGTTCTACAAGATTTATTGCCGCTTTTTCGAAAAACATTCGTAATTACATAATATAGTTTTGGTCGCCAAAATGAATTATCCGAAGTGTCAAGCTGTAGAGTTTTATCGACGCTTCGTAAACAAATGTGCAAACTTAATAATGCAACAAGACGCAAAACTACAAGAATTAAAAAATATCAAGAGAAGATCTAAAAGTAAACTGCAAAGAGGGTCTTTGCAGAAACGTTGCGTGTCAATAACAGTCAAAATATATTTGAGAAGTTTAAACTTTTATTATAACAAAGCAAAGAAGAAATAGACTAGTGTAAGCAAACAGCCGGCGGAAGCTGATTATTTCATTTACCGAAATATAACGAAAACAAATCAACCAAGCTTTTAGTTATGCTCGAAGGTTTTCTGATTTTTGCCCTAAAATGTTGTTTTCGCCACATCTATTACATTATTATAACGACAAATCAAAGAAAGAATTTGATCACACAGACTAGATAAGGTAATCAATTTATCTAGCAAATGCTGTAAAATATAATTTGTATGAATTGAATCCGAATACTAAACTCTAGCTAAATTACCAAAAAAAATTGCTATTTGAGGCTTGCGATTTGAATTATTTATGCTTACAAGAACGCAGTTTCACTTCGCTTATTTAAACCTTGGAGCAAACCAGCGTCTGGTCAGTTTCCTGATTTCAATAAAATCTTTCTAGATTCTTCCTGTTCAAAGTTTAAAGTGTTCGGATATAACTAACGGAAACTAATGTGGAAATGAACGTATACTACGGTAAACGAATGTCAACATTGATTACACATCTTTTCACCGAAGTCAGTTTTTTTAAAAAACAAGTCACAAAAGGACTCGAAGATTTACAAAGCAGACGCGAAGAAATGTAAAAACACTTTTAATGCTTTCAAGCTAAATCAGACTGAAGTTAATTTGTTTGTGCTCAGTTCATTTGAAGAGTATTCATTCAACTACACTGAAGCACGTATTCGGTATTCTTTATTGGTAACCATATTTCGGATTTAAATAGAAATAAACAAAATAAAATAAAATAAAGGTTTGTTTTTATAAAACTAGTATCATAAGAACAGTGAAAATAGCAGAGTTTTCTTCTGTAGACGTGGTCTAAATGAAACGGTGGGAGAGTTAGGTTCTACTTGGCTTTCGTTTTTAAATGCAAAACATACCTTTCGGCACATAAATAGTGTGTATACGCCTTGCCACAGATCTCATAAGCTTTACAATAATGTTACAATAGACCTTCGTTGACTTGTAGGGAGAGTTTTAACTCGAAAAGTGTCATCGATTATTGTAAGCGAGTTAGCGCAGGTATCAATTATTGATACCTTTTTGCGAAGGAGCCAAATGCATATGGCAACTTCAGTTGGGAAAATTCTTAGCGACAAAAGAAAAACTGACAACAGACAACGATACTCAGATTCTCTGTATATTGCTTTTACAAGCCAAAAAACGGGATTATTGTAAGACATTTTTGTTTAAAAAGTATGGGTTGACAAGCATTCGTGATTAAAGTATGGTCTGCCAACTAACTGTTTGGCCTGATTTAGTTTAAAGTATATTCAGGCAGCAGCGTGTTCCTTTGTATAAAAGGTTTAGTTGAAATATTTGTAGCATGACAAATGAATATATGAGGACAGGTAATGACACAGAGAGAGCTTTTTTGGCTTCACTTACAGAATAAGTAATTCGATGTCTTATTTGGTCAGTTGTAATGCACGATATTATATGGTTGTATTTGGGACTCCTGAAACAAATCAATTAGCACATATAGAAGAAAATAGCGTTTCTTTTCCATTCTACTGTTAAACTTTAAAGATAAAAAAAACAATGGTTATGAATTTCCAGCTAAACTGATAAAACCTTGAGTAAAACTAAATTGAAATGAAATGTTAAAAATAATTACTTACTAGCGCCATTATAAATTAAGAAAGCCTTAGTAATATTATTTTGCTTAATTTGAAACTTTGCTATGATCTCCGAATTTCTGTTAGCTAAGATTGGTTTTAGCATAAATGTTTTGGAGAATCAAAGAAACTCCTGTTTCAGAAAATATACCAACTTTTGAAAATGTTTCACTTATTTATATCTTGGTCTGTCCTTTATTCCGCTCGAATTTATTTGTTCAGTATAATGCAGTATGCATTAACATTCGAATTTAAACAGGCGTTAACAAAATGTGTTGGGATAGTTTCAACTGGAGAAGTTAATACTCTTCAACGAATCTGAATGTTTGTAGCTCTTACAGTAGATTCAGGAGTTTGTATCCGTTGTCAAACAGAGACTTAGAACGTGCTAACGCTGCCGAATCCTGCCAAGTTATTCCCTGTTAAGACCAAGTTAGACAAAAAAGATATAATTAAAACAAGCCAGGGTTTTCTACTGTTGCTTGAAAAACAAAACCAAAGAATTATCTTGCCGAAAAGGGGTCAGTTTATACCGACCGATATGTCACTGAGTGTGTCAGTTATGTAAATCAAGCGAAAAGCACATCGTAAGTTGCAGTCGTTGTTTTATGAAACAGTTGAGTTTCCTGCTAGCATAAATAAAAGAAATTAAGGAATTAATCTAGTTTCTGTTGGGTGAGACTCTTTTAGATTTGCCTATTTTCCAGAATTATCTTATACTAAATTAATTCTAAGCACAGTGTAGTTTTCTTTATAACTGCTTCTCGAACTACGACGGCTGATACAAATTGTGGGCTTCTTTTATGGTCTTTTATCAACATTGCTTGCAAGTAGCGACTCCATAATATAATAACGTATACGGAATATTTGCATCTGAAAATTTTATGAGTCGATCCGCCAGAACAAAAAACAAACATGTCCACAACGCTATAGTATTTAAGTTGTTTTAAGCTTTTTGGCTATGGTATTTATCAAATACTTTCATTTTAAGCTTTCTTTTATCCAAATCATTCTGAGTAATACCGAGTGAGACTGCTATTTAGTGTGATCAAACAGTTAACCAAGTTTACACCTGGCCAATTTTATTCCTACGAATTTCATTCCTTTTATTCAACTTTCTTAGCCACAGAAATAATTTAGCCAGCAACTGTATTGTTTGATACTAAATTCAGTACTTCTTTCTTGAAAAGTGGGGGTTAATCTTGATAATAATACGAAATAAAGCGAATCTTTTACAGCTTACAGTCGTGATCGTATAACACGGTTGAAGAGCATGTTTTCGCTACACACAGCTACAGATGACTCAAGAACCATTAGCTTTCACAAATCCTTTCTTGCTCTTCAATTCAAATTCCACAGACGAAGGAGTTGGTTTCTTTTTCTCTTTGTTGGCAATATAAGCCGGTGGATTTTCCATTGCCGAACTAAAACTAGAGAGTTTAGAAATGACTTTGAGCTGCCAAGCCCTTTTTTTACTATCGTTAATACAGCTGAAAGAGTTCTCACGTTTGAAAGCTTTGGGTGTTACTATAGCAACCACGTTTGGGAGTCTTTATACAATATACAGGATTCGTTTATACAGTAATGGTAATATCTTCCTGTAATTATTTATGCAAACGGTTTGGTTCCAAGTAACCGCTGTTGGCGATTCATGCTTCTGACGTCTTTGCCAACGGATTGTTAAATATTTCATTATTTACTCTGTCTTTGGCTTCATGCAACTTTGCCATGACAGTGTTTAAAAACTGCCGAGAGATATTTCTTAGCAGCTTTTAAAGGGTAAGCACTTAAAAGAATAATGTGTAATAAACTTAATGGCACCTTGAAGTATTGAATAAAAATATCTTGATCATTAACGGCAACAGTGTTCAAACCGAAATTTGCTATATGCTCTTCGATTTTAAACGTTTTTCGCCGAGAGAACATTTTTGTTTACGTATTTATCTTTACTGTTGTTTTGAGTGCCCAACTGGAGATTGGAATAATACTAGGTAAAAAGCTGAGGGGAATATTTGAAGCCAACCGAGAGCTTTTTTTATAATTGATATTTTTTCGCTAATTGATATTGACAAGCCCGTTTGAAACATCTAAAAATATTAGGCCAGTCTTTGCATTTATACACCTTTGACTGCAGTTTAGTACAAATCGTACGGGTGAGAGTAGTTTGTCACTGAATGCGCAAAGCCAGGGCCACAGCCAACAATAAGGCAGAGGAGGCAAACATTTTAGTGCCCAGCCGAGCCCACACAGCCTGCAGCATAATGGAAGTCAGAGATTCTTTGACTTTTGGTCAAAACTAAAACTACCCATTTCATTTCGCGGCAAGGAGGATGAATGTTGCCAATCCGTGGCTAATCTGAAAATATTTGAACGATCTGTGTTAGATCTGAGGTGTGTTATTGGTAGTGATGCACGAAATTTAACGGGCCAAAAAGTCAGAAACTCTGACTTCCGTTCCCTTTGCCCTAGGTCGCGTGGGCTCTGGGTATGAAAATGAGGAGAAAATTTTGAACCGGAAGAAAATTATTTTGCATATATTTTAATAGTCCAATTTCGATATATTAGAATTCGGCCTGAAACAAAAGTCATCAACACGAGGCTCTGGGGAATAAAACATAGAGTCCGTATGGATTATTCCCCCGAGCCTCGTGTTGATGTCTTTTGTTTCAGGCTGAATTTTAATATATCGAAATTGGTCTATTACAGTTGTAAAAAACACTCATTTCTGAATTTTTGTTTCACCTCCTCGAAGAGCGATTTCCGATTGCTATATAAGCCTGACTTACTTGTTAATAATACTACAATTGCAAAATAGCAAACTTTACTAAAGGTCAATTCTTCTTTAACACTAGCGAACATGGGTTTTCCTTTTAACTCTTCCCATTTGTTTCAGGAAACTATAACATAAGAACCTCAAAATGAAATAATAAAGGGAATGCCCACTGCTTTTAAAACAGAGCTTAGCCCCTTAACCCTATAACCCTTAAACGTTTGGGCCTTTTTGAGAAACACCAACGTTGAAAGGGCAGACCAGGACCTGGTTGATCAAAACCCGCGATTAGCGCTAATCCTGGGTTAACTCTACAGGTTTTATTAATAGCTAACCAAGGGTTGGTATACTAATTGGGCTTTGAACAACCGGGTCCAGATATACTGATATGATTCGATGATTCTCAATAGTAATGATTGTATTTCCATGAGCTGTGTTGCCTTTCTCTTGGCAAAACATTTGTTAATGTAATTGGCAACGTGAACTGTTATACTTGTCTTGTACTCTATCATCGACAACACGCAACATTTATTGCACGATAACATATAACAGGCGGGCGCTTCTTAAGATCCGTTCCTTTTCTTGTTTTTACTCAATGGTTAAATTAATTGACTCAATATTTTTTCTCAATATTTTTGACTCAATATTTTTTCTTGTCATAAAAAATGCAGAAGAAAGTGATAGAATAAAACTTGACAATTGATAAAAATGTGTCATATAAATAAATACAAACAGAAGGTATCGTTGTCATATTCCTTTGTCATTTTGTCAGAAAATTACTGCCGGATTAACAAAGTAGGTTTGAATTGCTGTTATAATAAGAAGTAACTCGCTTTTGAAGTTTCAGGTTATGGTTTCTTTGCATGCTTTCTCAGTGTTATTTTGGGTCAACCTTTTCTTAGGAGATGTAAATTGATTTCTATATGGCGTATCTGACAAAACGAAACATTCGCCAGTAAAATGGTATTAAAGGAGTCAACTGCTTGAACTGCTAGTTAAACAATTTTTACTCGTCTATAGTAGCAAAAGTTACACTGTGAGACACTTCCTTTTAATTTTAGCGTTTTATGTTCGTGTTATGAAATCATAAATTACTATTTAAAACACATTAAAATTCAGACTACTGAACTAGTTCAATTCCGACAGGAACTGATCCGGCCAGCTGGTTTATAACAATTTGAAAAAGGAGAAGATCAGTTCGAGCATCTCATGCAGTTTTTATTTCTTTCAAAACCTGTTTCATCAAACATACTAAACTATTTTAAAGCAAAACTTGTTTAAATGTATTAATAAAAAAGGAAACCCAAAGACCTCGCTGCTACAAAATTACCATATCAAAATTGCTTATTAGCCGCTTAGTTCATTGCTGAAGAATTTTCAGTCCTAATTTAAGTTAATCAATTACTTTAGATGAAAGAGGCTTTAATTTCCCCGACATCAAAAATCTAGAACACTTGTCAAGCAACCTCGAGCTAGCACTGTGCGAACCCGCAACAAAATACAACCGACTTTTATATATCTCTTGTGAGTGCCGACTTACAAACAGTTATGCTTCAAGTTGGGCTGTTAAACACAAATATTTCTCCTGCAACCACAAAATCTTGCTCCTGAAATAAAAAAATAAAAATTCAAGACCCAACTGAAACGGACTGAGTTTTCGCCAAGTCACTAGGTTTTCAGTCTGTGTTTTAAGCCCACACTTGAGCTCCTGACGAGTTTCGTCATCAATCAAACCATTAAGTTATCCATCTTGTGATCTGTGTCATGCGCGGTGTCATGCATCTGTTAAGTTCTCAAAACTGTAGTTAAACCCAATATGTGTCGCATCTTTTAATTGTTTTAGAAATATTGAAATGATCCATGTATTTTCCAAGCCACTCCTTTGGCAAATACTGGAGAGATATTAAGACCTGTGCGCGTAATCAAAAGGTCGCCCTTTTCAGAATCAATGAGACGCATGGCGAGCTATTGTATAAATATATTGTCAGCATTATTTGAGATAAACGGGGATTGCAATAATTTAAGAAAACCTTAGTTAGTTTTCTTTTTAGTTTCCTTGGTAAACCAAAACTAACAGAAAGCTAAATGCGAGAAAACAAATGGACTGACAAAACAACGCTTACTTCATTGCAAAATACAGAGGTTGAATTATCCGCCCTCAATCAATCCCAGTTCGACTTCTTAAAGTAACTATCTCGTAACCCTATACAGGCCAGGCCTATTTTTGGCGCTAAAAGGACAATCGGCCCACCGTAATTTCGTTATTATTACGTGTATTCATTTGAAATTTAATTTGGCTGTAATACTAGTTAACCAATGATCTACATAATTGAGCACTAGTTAGTTCTTAATTGGTGAAGACGTCATAACGACGTCAAAGAATGGCTTTTTCAAGCCTATTTTTACTCATTCTTGGTTTCTATTCAAGTTTTCATGATAAAGTGAGAAATAGCCTCCAAAGAGCTTAACTTCAGGTTCAACGGTTTTAACAATTTTGATTTTTAAGTTTATTTGTTCTCATAGAGTCATCGTGACGTAATACTATGATCGTTGTTAGCTTGTTTCAAGTTAACTAAGCTGTTAGAGACTTTCCACAAATTCCAATAAGGACATACGTTAAAAACAAAGACTTTACGAAAAAGTATTTGCCTGAAGAGGCCCTCATTTTGAAGCATTTCACTAACCATAAAGTTGTAAGAATGCTGCCTTTTAGTCTGTTTTGAACAGACGGAAGAGAAGCTTATTCGACCAAACAAATATGTTTAAAAAAGAAACTGATACAATTTGACCGCATAAAGCCGGTTAAACTAAAATACAGAATCGGTTACCATGACATCAAAGAAAACCGCTTGTATTCTTTTGTTGTTGACGGTATAACCACAAACTATGAATTGACAGAAATGCTTATGTGGTACTACAAAACGATTCAGAAACGTGCAAAAAATGGCGCAGTTTCTAAATTGCCTAAGTGCAAACAAGATGTGCAAATATTCGGTAATTCAAGAAAACAGTATTTGTAAAATGCACTCATTGCTACTATATATCTGTACTGTTTCAAATGGTTCCATTTTCTCTTTGCATTGGCCATCTGGTATACTGGCATACGTGGTCGCCGGTATGTACTCGGCGATTCAAGAACAACTGTTTTCAAACATTTTTGATCCTATAATGTTTTAATCAACATCATATATTTTTACAGAACCACCAGTGTCAACCAACTCTTGTTTGAAACGACATTTTCTACGTCCAAAGTGATTCGGCAGCGTGAGCTCTAACTTGATAGATGTTTGTCTTTTGGCAAAACTGAACTGATAAAAGTGTCGCATATCAATATGAATGAGTAATTAATTTAGTTCTTAAACATGCAACAGCAAAATCTATCAAGCCTTTCTAATGCTATCAGATAAAATTAAGGTATTATTTCAGATATAACTGCTAGGCGACTATTGACTTAATAGCAACACATTTTTCTTTTCATTTCAAAGCTGCCCTATTGAGAACATCGAGAGGCCTTCACAGCGTTTTGTTAATATGCTAAAATGTCAGCCTCTTATGTCAGTCTTGCATTTTGAACAAACTCATGATGATCAGAACAGTTAAGTAAAAGTTTTAAAGTGTATCTCTTGTTTACGATCGCAAACACTTTGCTCAGACAAAGACCAAGCTTAGTTATGAAAGGACTTTGTTTCATTTACTACACCAATCGATCTTTGTTGTTCAACAATCGCTTCTCGTAAATAATTGTTTATCGCCTCCGTTTTCTGGATTTAGATGCAAGTGAAAAACATCAACGTAGCGTCTATAATCATTACTTTGCTCACAAAACGATTTATTTTAGTAATAAAAAGGATTTTTTTATTATTTTGTTGTTTTGTATTTTGTGACACGTACAACCGAAAAAGTTTATTTTCCCCTTTCTTTGTCGGTGGTAATCGATTCTTTTGTAAAACCGCCAACTGTTTTTAGTTACCTCTGGCTAACTTTAGATGCCATAAAAATTCATTATCATGGTTATCTATTACAATCCAAAGAGTAAAATTTAGTTTATATACTAAGAAAACAAAGCTGGTTGTCAAGTTGGCGAACAAAAATTCGTGTTGAATAAATGTGAGTCAGTGTAAATTTCGTTTTACTTGAGTTCCGGTCGCCAGGAGTTTGTTGCAGTTTTTAGACCATCTATTAAACTACATCAAATACTGTTGAGGATCGTCCTTGCGCCCTAAACTGTCTTGCTCTGCTTCCCAATGGTAAAAAAGCAAAAGGGAAAAATAATTTTGCTCAGTTTGTATATCTTAAAAACCTGACTTGCTGAACGAAAACACAAACAGCTGTGAAACACTGCCATTCATTATATTTTAATCTGTTTTCGATTGACGTACCGACAAGACTCTAACAAAACTCCGGATATGGTCTTCGCATCAACCAGTCAATTTTAACTTTAATTTTTTTCACATATTTCTTCCCACATCTGTTTAAACGGTTTGTTGTAATACTAACTATACGCTACGAAAACAAAAAAACAACCCTGTTTTCAGTATTCCAAATAGAATTGTTGTAATTTTTTTCAAATGGATACAAAAAGGGTTTTAACTCTGATGGTTTATCCAAAAAAGCAAATCTAATCTTGCGGCTGTCAGTTCATTTTACAAAGAATTGTTAAAATGCCTTTCAAAGTGTGGTTAAGAACAATACTTGTTCACACTGTACATGTGATAGGATATCTATAGTAACTAAAGTTGACGCTGTGTTCAACGCTGAACCCAGATGTAATTTGGTTTTAAATTGTGGGCTTTAAATTTGCCTGGGTTTTCTAAGCAAGAAAATCCTAAAGAGTAATGTAGTTGTTCGCGAGTGTCTTAAGGTGCCCTGAGAAACTCTTCGTATACTAAGTACAATGAATGTCTCACAAGTATCCTAAAATACACACAGTTTTCGCATTTGATTGAGGTGACAATATTGGCCAATCAAAACGACACACCACAGTCCACACAAGCAAACACCTGTACACCTTAAGATAGAATCTGGCACGAAACACTCTCATATAACAGTATAGCTTAAGTTAGAAGTACCAATTCGCAGAAGAATGAAGTATTTTTGGCTGTTTAATAGAATTGGAAAACATTTTGAAGTGATTCCGACAGGAGCGCTGTTAGCTCAAGGCATCTGCGCATGCTCAGCTCTGTTCGCTTTACTGGTCGACCACCTGAGTGTAGCCGATATTAGCCAGAATTGAGCGAGTTAGATCCCACAACCCAATGAGAATCAGCGAGGTATAAAAGCGGTGACCTGGCCGATAGTCCTCATACTTACAGAGCACTGGAGCGACTGTGATCCACAAGGCAGTCATCCCAGAGCGAGGCTCTCATTGCACTTTGAGAGCTGACCTCTGCGTGTTCCCCAGAACGTGGGTGCACGGTGTGCAATTTTTGTTAGTCAGGGCAGACTTGCGTACGCGCTTGACTGCCCACCAACGAAACAAAGGAAAAACTTGAAGCTTTTGCTGGTGATTGAACGTTTACGTGTTATTCTAGATCTTAGACCTAAGTTTCAAGACTACGTATTTTGATCAATCACAAAAGTTTACTGGAGTATAGGTATGTTTGGAAGCATCATTTAGTTGTCGGCCAGTCGAAAGAACGGCACGTTAAGAAGTCGAGCTTGAATAAGATCTCCAAAACACGATCAAAAATGGGCTCGGCAAAAAAACTAAAAGAAATTTTATCCGAAAATTAGACAACAAATGAAGTTCTAACTTGATTTTAAGCAACTGCAACAAAGCTTTATTCATGCAACAAGAATTTTCTTGCCTTTTGGGGAAACACAAGCACCGCCATCATGCGCACGGTATACAAAAAGAGCGAATCGCAGATAATAAAAACTTGTTTCAGGTTTTGTAAAAAGTATCTGAATCAATTGCTCAGCTAGACAGGTCAGTCAGTAAGATCTCACACTGCTAACGTGAAGGTTCCGGGTTCAATTCTCGGCTTGGCCAACGTGTTGAATATTTGGGTGACCTTCTTTCGCCACACCGTCCTTGGACAGGGACGTTAAGCCGTTGGTCCTCCAGATGGACGAAGAGCAACTCTGTGGAAATGCCGTCTTGGCCCCGTTGAAGAAATCCCTGACTCAGCATACCAACAAATTAATGTCGAGATGATAAGAGAAGCCGCCCTAAGAACAAGGGGCTCTGGCGGACCCTCGGGCGTGGATGCCGTTGGCTTCAAGA
>JAOBYE010715247.1:0-10879 GCA_025403585.1 Parazoanthus swiftii
AGGATTAATTTCACTTGCATTTTCAAAGTTTTCCAAATTTTGGAAAACTTTGAAAATGCGCGTGAAATTAATCCTTATTTGCCCGAGGGCCCATGCGATTACATATGCTAATCGCTGCGAAACTGTTGTTTAGTTAATAACTTTTGACTCTGGTTTGCGAAAAAATAAACCGTGTCGCTGTAACTAAAACTCTAAAATCGCTAGTTGTAATTTAACCAGCTGTTTAGAGCATATTCAATAAAATCCTGGAAGAGAACGATCATGAGCTGTTTTCGCGGTGATTGTGGCATATCAGTGATTGCGAACTACCCGCGAAAACTTCGCATAGATTACAGCAATACAGGTGTCACATTGAGTTAATTAAATTATTATACTTGACCTGAAAAAGTTTCAACTTCCGGCCGCCATCTTGAAGAATTTCTCGAGTGAGAATAGAATTACCTCCTCCTTTTGATCCGTGGAAACTGGTGCTTACCTCAGTATATATGCTTATTTTTTTTTTTTGGACATAGCTGGCAGTTTTTCGCGCACTTTTTCTGTAGCACGAGCGTGCATCTATAAAGGCCCTGTTACAGTGCGCAATTTCCTAGCAACCTGTCTCGCAATGCTTGAAAATGTAGCGTTGCAATTTGTCAAGGTTGGGTGTTACACTACAAATCAATCTCAGCAACTTGCAATGTTTTTGACCGGGCTGCGTAAGCTTGTTCTTGTACCCAGATCCTCGAAACGAAAAACGAAAAAAGTGCGCATGCGCCCCTGTTAAAACTGCCGTAAAATAGCAAGAAAAGTTGGGACGGATGATACACTGTGCAATGGTGCTGCCAGTTGCTGCAATCCGTTGCGAAAAGTAGAGCTGAGTTCTACTTCGTGCAACGTTTTGCGCAAAAAAAAACTGCGAGACAACCCATGTTACACTCTGCAACTCTCCGACAACTTGTCTCGCAACGGCATTAATTGCGAGACAAGTTGCTGAGAAAATTGCGCAGTGTAACAGGTCCTTAACTCGATAGACGCACGCCCGTGCGTCTATTAAATCACATGCTCGCGTTCAACCAATAAAAATACTCAGAACGGTTTAGGAGAATTTTGTACGTTATCAGCTTACGTGTATTTTTTTTCTATAACTACTGCTATTAAAGTGACAGAGGCAATGTTCTATATAAAAGAAATGGTCCATACTTCAGTTGGGCGTCTATTGCACCACTCAAACGCTTCTCTCGTGCTCTCCCAACTTCCCGAGTGCATCCATAGCTCGATAGACGCACGCTAAGCATGGACTGTTTCTTAAATAAGAATCAGTAAATTTGGCCAAGCCTCATTGTTCTTAATTGTCCGGCGACCGGCAATTTTTTTCTTGATCACGCCGGCTACTCTAGCTCTCAGCGTCCCATTTTTCGTTTTTTTTTCACCCCCCAGAGCTATAACCCCCCCCCTTCTTTATTGTTTTTCAAGTTCTAGTACGATCATCAAGTGGTCAAAGTTTCAAGATAAGTTTATTGATCGGTGCCATATCGATATCGGTGTTTTTCTTTCCCTGTTTTGCTTTGGTTTACAGTACAGGCAACAAGAAATTCAACAGTTTATCAATACCGTTTATTGAATTTTTCTGAAATTTGGCACCCCCCGTCTATTTTGACCCCCCCCCAGTTTATTAAATTTTATCAGAATTTGTCACCCGAATGCAATATTGTTTTAGGAAAAGTCGTATAAATAAATCATCTTATTCAATGAAGTTAAAAATTTACGGGTTTGGAAGTTGTGTCAAATGTAACCGTTCGACATATTTCGCATACTATAAACTGTCTCAAATTTCAATCTTGAAATCAATCAAATTTTTTTTGCAATAACGTCGTCTTTGCAGTACTTATTATTTCCACCCGCAAATACGTGAACCTAAATCGAGGCGGGATAAAATTGCAATTTGAGAATCAGTATGAATAAAAAATGGTTTCAAACAAGACCCCAAGATAAATAATAATAATAATTTATATAATAATATCAAGTTAATAACATTTATAGCGCGTTTAACATAAAACGATCAAATGCGCTTTACAATGTTTGTAAGGAAACTATTTACAACATATAAAAGTTAGAAAATGCGATATATACAACGGTAAAAAACAATAAATATATAGCTTTAACAAGCAGGACACATCGTTGAAAAAAAGAGTCTTTAAGTGTTTCTTAAAAGTCTCTAAGCAAGTATTGTTTCTAAGAGTGGCAGGCAAGACTCCTACAACACATAAAAATTAGAAAAATGCGATATAAATAGTATAACAACAAAATGTATAGCTTCAACTAGCAGAACGCGTTGCTGAATAAAAGAGTCTTAAAGTTGTTTCTAGGGTGAAACTCTCTAAGCAAGTAATGTTTCTTAGAGTGGAAGGCAAGGCGTTACGGAGTGTGGGTGCTGCCCACATGAACGAGCGATCTCCTGGAGTTACAAGTGATTTCTTTTTGTGGTATTGCAGTAGTATGCTGTTACTGGATCTAAGTTTATATCTAGGATAAACTTTGATGGTAACTAATTAGGTACCTTACATATTTCGGTAACAGTACATGTACTGCTTTAAAGATGACCAGGAGTAGTTTGAATCGGCGTATTCTATGGGTCACAGGCAGCCAATGAAGCTTTTTAGCAATGGAGTTATGGCAGAAGATTTTTTCTTGGAAAATGAGCCTAGCGGCAGCAATTTGTACCCTCTGGACTTTAGCAAGTTGGTATGCTGGCAGTCCATACATTAGACTGTTACAGTAGTCGATCCTACTGGTTACAAAGGCATGAGAGTCTCGGTGGACGCATGTGAGAGATATTTATGAATGCGCCTAATGTTGTGAAGATGAAAAATGAAGCACTGCATGTATTAGTTACGTACGTATCCATGGAAAATGTCTCGTCGAACCATGCGCCTAAGTTCCTGGCTGATGGAGCCGCAGGCTTAACAGCGTTTATTATACCCACCTTAATTTCATTGACGTTGATCTTGCATAGCTGTTGTCGAGTGCCATAAAACTACAAACTAAGTCTTGTCGTCATTTAACATAGGACGGCCCAGTTCTTAATGTCGGTTACACAGGTTTGTATGACGAGTATGGCGCTGTCATCGCTTAACATAAGTCCATTACTGACGGCCACGTTCTTAATGTCGCGGCTGCACAGTTATGCATGGCGCGTATGGCGCTGGACAAACATCCTCGTTAAAGGTAGAGGATGGGCCAAAAGATAAGTAAAGCTGGAAATCATCAGCGAATACGTGCGCATACGGGAAGTGTCTGTCTATGATGTCGCACAGGCTTGACACATAAATGTTGAACAGGAGTGGTCCAAGACAAGAACCTTGTGGTACACCGCGTTTTAATGGAAATTTACGTGACAACTTTCCGTTGATAACGATGAGTTACGATGTGTTGTGATCGCCCAAGCAAGTACGGTTTGAACCAAGCAAGAGCAGTACCGCTTAGTACGAGCTTAGACTGTATAAGCGTTTCCAGGTGATGTGGAATGGCTCACAGTATTAAAGGCGGCACTAAATTAAAGTCCAGCAGAACTAACAGTGAAACCGTTGCTGATTCATGTTCTGAAGAGTGTCATTTCGAACCTTTAAAAGCGCCGTCTCGGTACTGTGAAACCTTCTGTACTATGACTTGTGAATTGGATGAAGGTCGTGATCGAGAATATGATTTTGTATTTGTAGAACAACTGCTGATTCATTTAACCTGGACTGATATAGGCTAAGTTGCTAACAGGGGGCAGATTCTCCTTCATTTGCTCCAATCCAGGCTTCTTAAGGAGTGGAGTGACAAGCGTTTCCTTCCAGTCGTCAGGGAAGCGGCCAGATTGAAGAGAGAGTGATCATCGAGCAGACTCCTCGAAGCACTGCACAGTTAGTGAGGTTGGCTGGGCATGATCCCTTAGAGCTGCGAATGATCAGGGTTAAGACATCTTCAATTGCTGGTTCTCTGAAAGTAGTGAAGGTGGGAGTATGATAAAACTTCCATCTGATGTGACGCATACTGGTTGATAGTCTGTGTCTTGGTTTAATTTGCGCAAATGTTACTCGCTTTCTGCGCAAAATGATAGCCAATACCGTCTGCTACAGACCACGCGTCGCAGTTTTCTGGTATGAGGCGAAAACTCAGGACAAACGGAAAGGAAATCAATGAAGCGGAGATATTTACTCCACAAAGGCTTAAAATAAACTGAACATGTGAAGTCCCTGGGACCCTTTTTTGAACCCCCCCCCCCCAACTTTAATTATTTGCATCTCCTCAGCAGATAATAAAAAATATAAATTTTTTGTTATTTTTCCAAGACTTTTATTGCGAACATTTTGGTGCATAAATTTGAGAACAACAGAATTTCTTGTCTGATCCACGATATCCGCATTTTTTAAATCTAACTTTCTTTTTTGCTCTTAGTAGGAGGCGTAGTGAGTAATGAGGCGAGCTAATCATCAGAAAATGTAGAAACTGATGCGTGGTTTGGCACTTGAAACAATGTTAGGAACCAGGAATAATACCATATTTGATGTTTTGTTAGCCGATTTTTTATGACATCAGTTTCGCTCTGCTTTAAGAAAACGAGTCGATTTCTCCAAAATTGACGTTTGAATATATTTTGCAGCTTTCTTTTGGTGCAGAACTGTTAATTAAGGAAATAAGACAGTTTATGTTACTATGGCAACGCTATACTACTAATAGACTGTTTTAGTTACATTGTTGGTCATATTAATGGAGCTACTTTGCTAGAATACCTTTAGGTCGCAGCAATGAGGATATAGTACAGAAACTTACACTGCACTGATTTATGGGTAGCGTAATGAATTGTGGGAAGGTTCAAGATGGGTGTTTAGAAATAACCTTAAGTATACTTAAATATAACGAAGAAATAATCTTAAATATCCTATAATTAGCTTAGCTTGGGTTAAACTAGTATACATAGAGATAAATTTCCGCACCAGTTCGTACATCGTGGTCCACATAAGGTTTCCTACCAAGTTTGAATTACCTAATAGTACAAAGTTAACTAAGAGGGAGTCCAATTAACCCCTCTCCTCCAATACCCCAAAACTCCCAGCCTGGGTAGAGTTAAATTAACGTCGGCTGCCAGTTATTTGAGATAAAAGTGCGATAACTACTAGACAGTTGCAAAGAACTTTTGTCAACACAACACTTGAGAGTATTGTTGACATTTATAAATTATAGTTAAGGCAAGCGCGCCATTTCAAAAAAGAATTCAAAGCATTTTGCCTCGTGTCGAATTCTATCAAACAAACACGCAACATCTATTCAACAATTTTAAGTGTTTCCACTGCAAACTGTTTTCGAGTTACCAGAAAAAGCTGTAGTTTATACCAAGTTAATTTCATTCCAAAAGTTTCTACTAATTTTGAGTTTAAAAAGACCTTTTTCTGATGTCATTAAGAATCCAAGATGGCTACAAAGTTAGCTCAACGTCACGTGACGTCACAATAAATTAATTTAATACCTATTATATTTGCATTAAATAATTATATAGCAAAGTTAATTTGGTACGGATAGTGCTAACGCTTTTACTACACCCTCCCCAAAGTCAGAGGGAAAAAGTCCAGTCTAACAGGGCTACTGATCCCTGAGTTCCAATGGTAAACTGAACGAAATAAATAGTCAGAGTATCGGTACTAAAGGTTGAGGAAGGTCGAAAAAAGGAGGATAAAAAAAGAGGCTTTTTTCTCTCTTCTCCGCTTCTCTCCCTCTCCCTTACCCATCCTTAAACGCCGCTAAAATACGGTACATCAACTAAGCCGGCCTTCTAAAGGTCTGTACAATCTTTGCTGCGGTGTCCATAAACCAATCGAAATTATGCGGTGCGCTGTTCAGCGATGCGTTGGTTTAGAATGGTTGTGATTTCTGTATCGTGCTGTACAATCAGAGACATCTGGCTACACACTAGAGAACCACGTCATTTTATACGTCGACTCAGTTTTTCCTGGACTAAACCGACGTCTTGGACTGAATTCATGTCTTGCATAAGGCAATAGCAAGTCACTAGCACAGAACCCAAGTTCAGTGTTTGAACTGCCAGAACAACATTCCTTAATGCTTCTGTAGTTGATAAGAATAAGACCATGAAGATTGGCGCGCAAAGCACCAAACGATACGCCATGGAAGACTTGTTGAAACTCAAGCAGTTCGCTTTTCCTGCCAGGACTTGCAGCCAGCCGTGCAGAGCCACCAACATGGTATACATCATAAAGCCATGGCAGTTCTGACCGAATGTCTCAGCATCTAAAGCCAAGTCTTGTCTGACAGTTAACAACAATCCACCAATCAGATAAATGATTCCGATCACGTAAACAGCACGTGATGACTTTATTTTGAGACTGGAACTCCTGATAAGCAGGGCGCGCACCCCCCGTATGCTTTTCCAAAGAGAGTCGCCATCACGTGTGCGAAACCAGTTATATAGTACAACTAGTGCCAGTAGACTTACAACCGCTGATAGGGTGATTCCGGTGCGCAGGGGCTCAAAGCGTAATGGCGTTTGAGCAGTGGTTAGTGTCTGATTTCGTATGGACCACATTATGGTAAGGAACACGAGAAGACAGTAGAGGAGTCCCAGCAAAACCCCAGTGACCACCACTCTACCGTCAGCAGTCTTAATAACAGCGTGACAAACGGCATAAACTAAGAAACAGATTACAATTAGTTCCACGCCCAGCAAACGCAACAGTCCTTTTCCCTCTGTGAGACTGGGGTCTAGCCACAACTTGTTCAGGAAAGAACCAGAGAACACCAGCATGCCTATACCGGCGAAGACTGGGACCGAGAATAACAATATCTCCACTGCTGACGTCCGCATTCGCAACTTAACATCCTCATCACCGACGCGGATCCGTTCATTTTGTGATGAGGTTGGGAAAGAGTTTCGTTCTTCACGGGTGTTCTCGGAGCTCGAGTCGGGCGACAATGGCGGAGGCTCCCCGGGGGGTGGGGGAGGGATCTCGAAAGTTAGTAAGGGGGTTGCCGAGGTTTCGCATTCTTCCGAATCGGGTAGTGACTCTTCCACTATGGTTGTTGAGTTACGGTTAGACGGATCCTGAAACCATCAAAGACACCTTTTGTTAGATTATTATTAGCTGTAGGCGACCAACGCATACCATTCAATGCAGGTCTTAACCGCTCCCTCCCCTCCCCTCCCTTCTCTTACAAGCTTCTCTGGTTACAAAAGGTTCACCAGAAAGCAAAGTTAAAACATACTAGAGATCTTCCCCTACGTTTTGAGCACCTTTCTGAACTTTGGGACGATTTCCAAGCATCTAACACTTGCTGTGACTTTGTATTGTCTGCGTGTTTTTCTTGTGTCAAACTTTGGGATATTGTATTCAACTCTTACATTTTCCACTCGCGAAATTTTACTCTCGCTTTGATGCTTGTCTTAACACTCATTACAAATACAAAGAAAAAAAGCATTGCCAAACTGCAAAAACAAATTTTTCAAACCTGCGGGTACAGAGAAGGAAATTAGTGAAAAATTTACCCAAAAATATCGCTTCAACCGCAGTGCTCCAAACGCCCTAATATTAAATCACTATATGGATAAATTTCATTTGACACATCGTCACAAGTGAAATTAATACACAAGCCAAACATCTCTGTGTAAAGGAATGTTGTTAAAGCGCGAACAAGAGACAGAAGGACTCCTTTAACGAAGAGCCTAGGCATGGTTGACCTTCACATTTGTTATTCCAATGCAGATTTTTCTTGTCGATGTCACATTCTTGATGGTTTAACATTTTTTTATCCATATTTCTTTCTGCACGCATGTAAATCTATCCAACGACGTATTCCATTTATTACTTGGATTCGTAGCAGACAACTCAGATTTTTTTCACTCTCACCTCTCTTTTGCCCCCCTCCTTCCCAACCTTACACGGTCTTGTCACCCGCTTTGCCAAGCTTTCACCGCAACTGGTACATCAACCTCAAAATTCAGTTCCAAACCACATTTTGTGTCTTTGTTCCCCGCGGACTTCAGTTTTTAATATCATTAGATAGTATTGGTCGTGTGGTTTCGTCATTCTAATCTTTATTTTGGCAAAGTCTTCCTAATATTGGTCTTTGAAACTTACATATATGCTTAAAGCAAGGCCGCGATCGAGACTGTATTTATTTAGTTCTTGTACTTTCGCTAAGTTTAATATTAGAGACTGTCAGTGTTCTTTAAACATAGTTCTTATGCGGACAAACATGTGTAGGTGTTTGCTAAACGGGGTTGTACTTTCAACAAGTTGAACCTACAATCCTCTGTGCTTCGGCGAGAGATTCTTAACCGGAAACGGAGTCAGTCTGTAACAGGCAATGGAGAAATTCAGATCGAATTTTAGATACTTGATCGTGTCTCTTTTTGCCATTCTAAGCAAATACACGCAATGCCGGGTTCTGTGGTGATTTGTGGCAATGACGCTCGCAGCGGGGTTACAGTTTATGAAAATATTAAATCTGAGAAAGGAGAGGGTCGCGCTAGCGTTTGCGTCACTTCCATGTTCGGGGCGTCTAAAAACATTTGATAGTTTCAATTTTAATAGTACACACTCGCGTGGATATTAACCGCAAGTTCTGCTTTCAAGTTCCAGTGTTAAACAAAGCTTACACAACAACAAAAATGGTTCAGGAATACAGTCCTCTACATGTAACGCGCGTAACCGATGCCAAAGCTACATGTTTGTCGTACGTAGAGTTAGTTGGACACAACCGAAGAGATAAGAAATATTATTTTCCGGTTGCAGAAAATAGAGCTAAAATACCCCATGGAGTTGAAATATCGGAATTTGTGCAATCTTCGATATTTTCTCGAGTGCGCGCCCAAACATTGCACTTCGCCTAAATACATTAATTGTGCTATAAAGTTGGAAGATCTGCTGTTTTTAAAAGTTATTTTGCACCAGAAAAAAGTTCCAACATCCGCTTTCAAACTAGTGCAGGAATAAATTAATTATAGTGTTTAAAAACTTCTGCTAGCCAATAATCATGGATGAAAAACTTGTATCTTAAGAATGTAGTGTTGCTCGAAGTGGCTTAATTGAACGGTTGTACAAACGTGCATTTTCTGTGCTTCGATCACCGAAACAAAGCCGCGGCACGCGTACACGTGTTCGTGAATAATCAAATCAAGCTGTGTATCTTTGAAAGCGAACGCATATTTTATGCATAGCAAGTGTTTTCATTTGTTTTAGTTCCAGATCAAATCTTTGTCATCGTTTTGCTCCGATGCCTTTGCATTAATGATAAACTACCCGTACTTGGTCAAAATAGCTAGGATTACTATAAGGTGCAAGTCGGATCATATCTAGCTGTGTTTGTTCGCCCCTGACGAGGGCCGGATATGGTAATGTCCTCAAGTCCAATACACACAATTCTAGTCTCAACAATAACAAACGAGTCACGACAGTCAACCATACATGTATGCAAGAACGTACGCTCTAATTTTCTCGATTGTAATCTACAGTTTCCACAAGCGTACA
Source organism: Parazoanthus swiftii (assembly GCA_025403585.1). Taxonomy (NCBI): domain Eukaryota; kingdom Metazoa; phylum Cnidaria; class Anthozoa; order Zoantharia; family Parazoanthidae; genus Parazoanthus; species Parazoanthus swiftii. Next base: position 9,504 of record JAOBYE010715247.1, read on the forward strand.
CAGTTATAGCTAAAAGGCACAATAACTTAACCCCAGTAGAGATGTTGAGAAAAGCAATTTGAATTTAGAATAATAAATCAGAATTGGCGGGGTTTTCGCCACAGAGTCGAGTCCTCAGTGTTGCAGTGTTTATATAATTATATCGGCCGTGCTTACATCAAATTAATTCTCGCAGTATTCGATGATTTAATCTAAAGTAAACGTTGCTCTGTTCTAAATTATTACCGGGGCCTTAACTTACCGAAAGGCTCGGCGTTGTTCTTCGACTTCGTCGTCTTCTCTGGGCAGCGATTCCAGCTTGGAACACTTGGTCTCCAGTCATAACTGAGCCGCTTGCCATCTCGTACGTGGTGGACCAAGTCGATTACTGACGTGGCATTCAAGCCGAATACCATCTACTGTAACTACTACTCTACTGAGAGCTTCTCCCAATAAGTTATTCTGACGAATTTTATGACAGGGAAGTTAGTTGAAAGCAAGTCCTTCTCGCCTTACAAAATGTTTCCGCCGTCTTCACTGAATCAAACAGGTACACGCGCAACGCTAGAGCCCAGTCTTCCTGTTACGTTTCCGCATAAATATGTCATTCTAATCCTCTCCGGACATTATATTTGAAGTGGTACCTGATTCCGTAATTGGTTACAGATTCACAAATATTTTAACAATGTTTGAAGATAATTGTGACGCAGAAAACTCCGCAAGCGTAAAAATAGATCAAGCAATCAACTATCACATCAGCGAGATACTCACTCATTTTTAAAAAAAATAAGAACATGTATTTTGAGTCTTATCAGATATGGGGCAAAATTAGGGACGAACCATTATTTTTCTGGAGGGGGGTGATGAGAAATTTGAAAAAAAATTGTTTGCAGAGCTTGAAACGCCAAAATAAATTGTTTGCACAACTTCAAAACAAAAAATAAATTGTTTGCAATGTCTATGGACGAACATAACAGAACACAATGGACGGGACAAGTTTGCTCCTGAAGATGTGACAGTTTTGGTTACCTGCATGCAAGCCGTTTGCTATCCATCTAATTAATACAACAAACTGGGCAAATGATTTGTCTGTTATTCAGAGATGAACATGAATTGCCAAATAATTTTGCTTAAGACCTTAAAAAATTTTTTTTAGAGCCACAAAAAGTTGCTGGTCATTTGATTTTTATTCGTGATTCTTTGCTGCAGTTTGATCTAATGACAATTAAAGATGATTATGAACGTATTACAGAAGGACGTGGCCACAGAGAAAGGGATTTTCTTAGGCTATAACACTAAAGTCAAGGATTGATACAGTTACAAAAGAACTAAAAAGTGTTGGAAGGGAAGGTAGCAGTACCTGTGACACTACAGTCAAATCTCTCCTTGACTTACGT
>JAOBYE010715258.1:0-10877 GCA_025403585.1 Parazoanthus swiftii
TGTACGGGCGGACTGTGTCTTCTTCCAACTTGGCCATAAAGATGTTTGCAAGTACAGGCGACAAGGGATTTCCCATTCTACACCCATCGATTTGTCGGTATAGGCGCACCGTAAATTCGTTTTTGTTTGTTATATCCGTTCAAAATTTGGCAATAGTAATAATAGCTACCCCATGATCTATATAATTTACCTTATAAAGGTAGTTCACAGTACAATTAAACTGCTGTATAATGTAATGATGACGTCATTTAACTGATATATTTGCCGCATATTTCAATCTTTTCATAATACATTTATCAATGTATACTCAAATGTGAACACAAACAGTTTCATTTGAGGAAAGCCCAGATAAGCTCTGCCTACACTCGAATTTCCAAAAAACGGTCAATGTATCTAGCCTGCGTCCATAATCTATAACCAAATTATAAAAAAACAAAAAAATTTCCCATAATGCACCACTTTCAGCATAATACATTATTTTATCACTTTTTTCTGAAAACCTTCTTTCATACCGTTTGTAGTCTGTAAATGCTTCGGAACATCATTAGAATACGTCAAAAATTATCAAAATGATAAGGTACATTTCAAAATTTTGAAAAGTACCCTCCAAATAATCGGTGACCATGGCAACAGGACACCCAGCGTAGTGTTGAAACACACTTAAAACGATTGTCTATATAAAGTTTTAGGAAAAGTTGTGGAATTTCAGCTTTGAAATCCAAATTGTTCTGAAGTTATGATGAAAAAACCCTTTTGGGGGTGGATCTTGGACTGGATAGGGTTAATAAAACAAGAAAGGAAAAACAAAATTTTAACTTATAAAGACCGCCATTAAGAATATCCAAAGATGCGCTCCTGTATAAAAGCGGTTAAACTCTAAGAGAACAAAACCGCTTATCATGCATGGCAATGACGGAAACCCCGTATAACCACAAAAGTTGACAGAAATACAAAACATATCTAATGGCAAAAACCAGTTATTCATGCAGAAGTACGCAAAGACTGAGGAAGGCTATTGCGATTTTAAGGCCCACAAAGCCTTAAAGCTGTTGTATTTCAACGATTAAATTCTCCAATTTGAATTAATTGTCTAAATGTAAAATTTGCAAAAAAGATGTCTCAACTTATTGTTGCCATGGCAACAGTGTAATAAATACAGCCTTTAAATATTAACAAACATATTTAATTTGCTATAAAATTTGACGAAAAGTCACCAAATTTGGTGTAATTTTCTTTTCCAATAGGGAGAAATCATATAAAAACCGAGGGTTAGGGGAGGCGATTTGTCCCTCCGGCCAGGATAGAGTTAAATTTCCTTCCTTACCCTCCCCCGCATCACAACCAAACCCGATCCGTTATTTCCCCTTAATTTGATTACGTGATTTTGCTTACTACATCCAATTTAGCAACTTTTTACTAAAATTGTTGCACGGCATGTTCATCACAGCATCCCGTCGGCACCTTTAGACGTTTACCTGGAAAAAATCCTTGAACAGAATCCATAAATGGCCATCAACAGCACCTGTACAATGGATTGGTTTAGAGCGATTGTTAATTGACAAGTTATTAAACAATGACGCAAGAACTTCAACGAAGTCGATTAATGCTATTAAATGTTCCGTACACCGAGTAAGGACCATGAAAAAAGTCCCAACTCGGTCAATTTTCAATATCTTTAGAACATTGGCAAAACCGTGCCAGGGTAATTTGGATTCTCTTTTTAGTTTCATATTTTGCGGCGTTAGCCTTTCGCTAACGCACTCGAGAAAACCAAATTCCCGGACGCCGTACTCGCCAATAAAGTAATCTGAAGGCGACAATTGGCAGCATAAAAAAGAAGAAGGAAGCCCATACCTGTGCAAAACACATGAATGCGAATATCTAAAACAAATCAGACAAGCAAAGTGTTAACGTAAGGGTTTGCTTACTTAGCAAGATAAAATAGAGGATGAAGGAATACAGCAATTAACCATTTGACGAACTAATCTTAAGTAAATTACTGATAACCAATGGCTAAGAAAAGCTGGCTCGATACTCAGTCTAGTTGAATACAACTATATTCTTTAAAATCTTGTCATGAATCGGCAAATAAATTCGTTTTATGCCTTATTATTTTATTTTGTTTAATAACTGTTTTGTGAAACAGTAGCGACAAAAAGTGATTCAATTGTTTCAGGGATAAAGGAAGTTGAAAGTAGCAAACAACACTTTGAAATCGAAAAAGATCTCATAACCACTTTTCGACATAATACCTAGAACCGATTGAACAAAAGCTACAAGTGGAATGCCAACGTGTTACACAAGGGATTTTAGCCGCTTACCATTGCTGTCTTGAGGTGAAAATTGAAAGTGTAACCCCTTCTCCCCCTGCCCGCCCTCCTCGCCATGTGATAATGTATTTGATTAGTTATAAAAATAGAGTAAAACCTAAGAACGACACTCAGGTTTTCTTGGATAGAAACACTCGCGTATCAGACGCTGCAACTGCTGCAAGTTCGGGAATCAAGGAACTGGTTTCGATAGATTAATTTTAGCAAGTTGTTACACTCTTTTATATTTATATTTTCTACACATTTAAATTTTCATTATCTATTTTTAATGTTTGTTATGTGAGTATTTATCATACAGTATAGTGACCCACTCAGCAATAAAGCTAAATACTAATCCACTTGTATGTATGTTTGTATGTATGTATGTATGTATGTATGTATGTATGTATGTATGTATGTATGTATGCATGTATGTATGTATGTATGTTATGTATGTATGTATGTTATGTATGTTTGTATGTATGTATGTATGTATGTATGTATGTATGTATCTATGTATGTGTGTGTGTGTGTATTCAGTCTGCATCAACCTTACAGTTAGAAGTTAGAGTTTTGTTGGATTTGAAGAACTCAGGGGTACTTAGGGCAGCGAGTCGCAATGAAAACCCAAGTTATCAAAAAATTGAATTTGAAACGACAAACAACACGTGTGTTGCCTGGACTGTCCACTTGCCTCGATCAGAGAGAGAATATGACATGTCTTGATATGTTAAAACTGATAAGAAGGCAGTTCATTTAAGGGATTTTGCATTCTATCTCCACTAAAAACTTCCCTGACCAAGTGTAGAACATCAGTCAGGTGGAGTTACCTTCTCACTGAGTAACACTGAACTAATATAAAGTTCTGTATCAGGGCAAGAACTCAAAATTTAAAACACGACAATACGTAAGCGATACGTAAATACGAATTACTGTAAACTCACAGCCGAAGTCCACGGGAAACCCAGCTGCTGAAACATGGCCGAACTTGCCAGCGGTGCGATGAGTTGCCTACAATAAGAATGAAGCACATGCTGGAGTATGTCCCTTTGTCTTCGCAGATACCAAATATGAACAAACAATTTTGCGTAAAACAATTTTCTTTTATCTGTCGCGACAATTTTTAAAGCATTCTAGCAGCTGGTACTTATTAGTAAACATATAATTTGATGTTTATTTCAATTTCCTATCCGTTGTGGGTTTTTCTAAATGCGTTTTCCACTTGAAGCAGAATAGGGACAAACAGCATTTCCTGTCTTTCAACACGCCCGTCCGAAAACAAAAGTGATTTTATGCCTAAAACCAGTTATTTCGGATGAGTGTGTCGGAAGGGAAGTTACTGTACATCCCTATTCTTGCTGTAGTTTGCATAACTATTTTTGCATAGATTTTAAGTGATGACATAATCAAACTAACGACGTCAAAGTGGACTACAGTAGTGACAACTTAATTCATAACTTACTGCCTTGGCTATCTTGCCATGCCGTCTTTTGGCTCGAACAAAATTTGTCCTGATATTTTCCCGAATCGCGCAAAAACCTGCACGATTACATATAAGCAGCAGGAGTCTTGTTTTACCAAAAAGTTCTTTGTGAAGCCGCTCAATTCGCCAAAACCTTTTTTCCTTGTTCTGAAGAACGTCATTCACGAGGGTACTCAGTCTGACAAACGTTTCTTTACTAAAGATACTTAAGCGTCTTTTAGCAAGAGCGTTTTTGTGATTGCATGTTTGGATTGAACAACTGCTTTTGCTAGATTGAGCGTGTAATGCATTGCCTTCAGCCTTTCCCATCTATAATAGTTAAGAGTTCCATTTGGTTATGATCCAAATTCTTAATACGAAAACCCTTCCTGCTTGTACAACTTTCTAACATTAACGTCACTGGTTATAAGTGTTTTAAAATGTCTTTAGTGTGTTACTAGTTGCAATAATCATTTTTACTATAAAAATAGTGGTATGGCTTTTTGCCAACAAATACACTTTGTACGTAATTATTTGATTTTTTTTTCAGTTTTAACGATATGTCTTAACCCCTTTTTGTTGTATAGAATTCAGTAAACACCTAAAGGCAGTTTTTAGAAGAAAAGCTATTCGGACAAGAATGTTTAAAATTTTCAATATTAGCATGAAACAGCCTCAGTTTTGGGTAAGAATATTTGATAGTGTTTGACAAGAATTTTTTACCCAAGGTAGAGAACTTGAAAAAAAAAATCGGTTAGCATTGAAAGGTGCATATCTGCGGGCGGACGACAAAACTGGGGAACAAAGACTTTCAGTTTTAAGAATGAGGCTTTTACCACTTGAAATTAATCACAAACTTAATTGGCAACAAAATTAGTGGTAGATACCATTTGAATCAAACTAGCAAAATACACAACCCCTCATTACGTGCTTCATTCGTATTTGAACATCCATTTGTTTGACAAGTTAGGGTCTTGAAAAGGAACAAGCTGCACAAACAACACTGAACAATTTGACAATTCAAAACACACCGAGAAGGCGAGTTTATAACCTCCTTCGGCTGTTTACATTGTCCAATGCATGTGACGATAAATGAAAAGCACGGATCAGTTTCCTCTGGACAAGATCGATCATTCGCCTGCTAGAGTCACGCTGGTGGATGAACGTTGCCTTATGTAAACAGGTCCTTAATTGAGCCGGCTCTGCCCATAACACCAAGCGTATTCTCCCATTTTTTCAGTGCTCTGGTAGACGGCTTTTTAATAGAAATAGCAAAAATAGTTACTTGTCTAAAGTCTTGTATTCTATTCAGCATCAAGTCATTTTTAAGTTGTTCCTGTCTTTACACATGCACAGAATAACTGTCTATCATTTTTGCTGTGTCAGCATGATATCGAAAGAAGTTAATAGGATAATTCAGCTGAAACTCGTACATACTCACGAGTAAAACCGTACGCCTCGTTTATCGCATAGAAAGTCTGCAATTGGCAGTCCACGCATTCCACACTCCCAAGCATTGAAAGGCAAAACTTGAAAAGCCGTGTGAGATAAACTTGTAAGACATATAATTCGAACTGTTCTTTGCTGTTTCTTTGCAATAGAAGCAAGGTTAATATCACTTTTACCCTTAATAAAATAGGCGATGCAACACCCAATCATGGTGTGACTTTCTGAAAAATCGGAAACCCCTAGTTGGTTGTTTTTGAATTAGCGTCGCTTAACATAAAAGTAATCAATAGAATATGGTATTGCAACATAGCATTTCTTTCGGAAATATCGAGTTCACTAAGTTTTTTACAAAATTTAATCACTTACCCGAAACAGCAGGAGGATATGAACAAACCAGAGACAACAGAAGAAGTCGCAATATTGTTTGGCATCCCGTTTTTTCTAAAAGGTATCCATAAAGCAAAAAAAAATGAAGATCATTTAATACAAACTTGAAGATGTTTTTTAAAAGCAATTTAAAGCTCAAAAAAGGGAAGAAAGGTTAAAAAAACGGCAAAATGTAAATGTTCAGGATTTGCATTTTGAATTAATTTGAATTCAGTTTTGCCATTTGAAAAGTCCAGTCCATTATTAAGAACATAGACTTTTTTGCACTCGCGCTTACACTCGCAATTGCAGTTAACTTGCACATCCACTTACACTTGACACTTGCACTGACAAACTCATTTACACTTCCCATTTATATTCATAGTTTCATTCTAAATTCACTGGCGGATTAAGGAGTTTTGAAAGGGAGATTAACTTCCTAATTCTGGACCACCACGCCGAAATCCTTCAAAAACAAAACTTTCTGTAAAGGCCTTCATTCTGCTGTTTTAGAACATCTTGTTTTACAATAAAAGTTTCCAATCCACACTTCAGGATAAAATACGATGACTGCCTAAACTGAGCTGAGACGAAAAGTGTACATGGCTACAGTGTCAGTTTGTTGAGACCATCCTCCTTGGCTCACGCCTGGCAAACTTGTCGATGAATCTTTGTGGACAAAGACCAGCAGAAGAGCGCTGAGCCGGCTCTTCTCGCCCATAGTGCTCCTAAACGCGTTCTACACCAAACGTAGTGACGAGTTGCTTTTCTCCGCACTGACGCACTGGTCACTGAGGTGATCCGAAGGAGCCTTAAGATTGTCAAGCTCTGTGTACTCGACAAGTTTCTCAGTTCGCTCCCAATGTATCATTTAATTTAGTCTTAGCTGGAGGACCGAAATAAAGTTGTGTACCAGCTTGTCTCTTTCGCGAGTTACCTTCCGCCATGCACGACTAGAACATAAAAGACAGTCCTGTCATCTGATACCCGAGTATAACAGCGAATTTATTATCTATAATTATGATTAATACAACGCACTTTCGTTAACGAACAAGCTGGACAAAGGGAGAGTTGGAGAATAGTTCAATCTGTTTCATCTAAGAACATTTTAATGCTTTTTTTGGTGATTTTAATAGCGCTACAACTTGCTAAGCATGTCCTTTTAAATGTCATTTCCACATTTCGCTTTAAAATGTTTATTTTTTCCAAAAGAAATCATAAAACGAGAGACGATAAAAAACCAGTGCTTCTAAAAAAGGGGATCTGGGTCCCCTTTTGCCCCTTCCCTAAATCCGCCACTGAAATGATAAGTAACACTAATCGACTTCTTCAGGTGTCCTTTTCCCACTCAGTAGGAAGGGTCGGTTCTCATTCAAACACTCCTTATTTATCAACTGGCATAAAGTTTTACCAATATGAAGCACAATTTCTGATATATCTCAGACAAAACTTTAATAAGTTCAAGTTAGTAATATCAAATAAAGACAATTAACAAATTGAATGTTCTTATCTGCTCCGTAAGACATTTTTGTTGTAGTTTATGTGTTCAACCACTGGAAACTGCAGTTTTTTACATGTGCATATTACATGTCATACTGTAACTTTATATTTCTTTGTTTAACTTGTGCATATTTAAAAAGATGTTTTTTAGAAGGCAAAATGAAATGGTTGATTGTGTAACCTTCTTGTACATATAGCATATACAATTGTCCTGGTGGCATGAACATAATTGATGAAACAATCGCCGATCAAGTTGTATGATCCGGTCGATTAAACGGAAACCAGGCTTAAGCCCTGGGATTGTGTGGTCAACAGTCCACATTAAAGGGAAGTTAGGAGGTAATAAGTGCGGTTTGTTCGCTCTGCATAATAATCAAATGGAATCTTTTTTCACTGACATGGTAACACGTTAATACATTTCAAAATATCTTCCTTCATGAATACTAGGAAACTGAGTCACAAAACTTTGAAGTTCTTACTCGGTTCCTTCGTTAGAAATGTGTGAACTGACGGGACCACGTTTAACAACCCCTCCCCTTTCCCAGACAGAACAGGGTTTAAATTGTTGCCTATTTATTTCGTTAATATAAATAAAACGTCACAACAAGAATATACATTACGCAAGACGCTAAGAACATTCATATACCGAAGTGAGCACAACTTACGTTGCAGCGTCCAACAAAAATGGCATTAAGGGGATGAAGGCGAACCCGGCACCCAATCCAAGGGCCATCATTGACACGACCACCAACCACAGTTGACTGTAAGTTTAAATACATGGATTAAAGAATCACAGTTACAAATACAAGGTTGTTACAAATACAAGGTTGTTACAAATACAAGGTTGTTAATGGACGTGATGGTGAGGTGGCCATGTTGGTTCTAAGTGTTTCGACTGTTCATACCAGGGGCAGAGACTGAACACACACTTTGACGTCACCGACCACTAACGTAATACAAACGATTATTACAGATTTAATATTTTGTTCGCTCTTATGCAGTTCTGAGAACAACAACAACAATATTTATTTGCACTTCAGTTTACATGATAGATACTATATTTATAGTTAATACCAAGTGTAAGTACTGGCCACCTGTGTTGACCATATAAAGGGCTAGTTAATCAAGTGGCCATTACAAAGGAAAAATAACAAAGTTTAAAGGTCAGAATTCGATTGACGGATGATGTAGTACTACAAGCAGAGGCCTTAATCGAAAGAGAAAAGCCCAGTCTGTAGTACTTGTCTATAAAATACTACCAACTACAAGACTTACCAAGGTGCAAAGTAGATGTACATTGAATATTAATATCACAAAGTAAGAAAAGCAGATAAAAACACAAAACGCAAAAGTACAAAAATTAATAAATAAATAAATGAATGAATAAATAAATAAATAAAAAACATAATAAAAATTTTAAAAAAATTGTCAATAGGCCAAGATAAGCAATTGTTTGTATTTCTTTTTGAATAAAAAAAATTTGATTATTTTATGGTTTCTTCGATGGAATTCCAAAGTTTCGGACCAGAAAATCGATTATTGAAAATTCCGTAATTTGTTCTAGCTTGAGGTAGGCAAAAATCGACTTAGATGCAAGTCGAGTATTGTATCGGTGACGAGAGCAGACTGGTGTAAAGAAATCATTGAAGCTTTTAGGGAGGAAAACGTTGTGAAATTGATACATAATATTGCTGTGTAAAGTTTAATTATGTCCAAGTTATATTTCTTGAATAGATGTGAAGTGTTGTGCTTGAAAGTGTAAGAAAGATAGTATCCTAACTGCCCTCTTTTGGATAGTTACTAATGGGTGTAGATTAGTCTGACAAGTATTTCCCCATATCACAACCCCATAGGTAAGGAATGGAAAATAATCGAGTAGTAAATCTGAATGAGAATTTTGGACGGACGGAACAAAGTGTCTTAATTAACACAAAATACCAATACTTCTGGAATTTTTCTTAGTTAATTCATGAATGTGGCCTTTCCAATTGAGATTGGAATCCAGCACGGCACCTAAGTATTTAACACTATTTAGTTCTTTCAGTGTTTCATTGCATATTGCATTTTTTCGAGGAGGGTAGAAAATTACGAAATTTGATTTGTCGATGTCTAGAGACAGCCTATTAGCACATAGCCACTCATTAACATTATGGAGTTAATCATTTATTTCAGCTTCAAGGGCTTTCAGACTTTTATGCTGACTGAACAAATTGGAGTCGTTAGCAAAGAGATGGAAATCTAAACCTGGTGTAGAGGAGCTGAAGTCCTAACCCTAAACAGAAATAGCAACGGCCCTATGACAGAACCTTGTGGGACTCCACAAGTAACAAAGCTCAATTCAGATATGTCATTTTCGATAGAGACAAACTGTTTTCTATTTGATGGATATGAAGAAAACCAGTTGTAAGCTACTCCTCTAATACCATAGTGCTGGAGTTGTTTCAAGAGAAAAGGAAGGCGAGGGATGAGAAATGCGAGAAGTAAAAACGGCTCCTCTTCCTGTTTTTCTCTCGCTGTCCTCCCTCCCTCATCGCCCTCCTCCCTGTAATATTGAATCACAAAGTTCAGCTTTTCTTTTTTCAATGTTACCTCTGTATGGTATGTGTGTGTTGTATTTACGCGCATGCCTGGTTCTGTTTCTGTGCGTGGGTGTATTGGCTGTAGGAGCCTGTTAATACAGGCTTCTCTCTGTTGGTGCTCCCCGCCATGTATAATATCAGTTTACAGTTCTATCTCAGTTAAGATGTCTGAACATATTTCACAATTGTTGAAGAGGCTCCTCGTTTAATTGCGTAGGGTTTTTCTGGTAATTGGGAAAATCTAATCTAATCTAGTCAAATCTAACAGATTCTATGTATTTATTAAAGCTCAAAAAATAACAGTTCAATATTTTAATATGCGGATTTCTCAACGGATGCTTACCCCGTAGGGACGAAGGTGAGAAACGGCGCAGGACCAATGATTAGGTAACCAACTGCCATGACCAGGAACCCTGCACACATCAGCGGAATGTACTGTTTCTGTAGCAGAGATTGGTATGAATAGAGAGCAAAGATTAGCTTTGTACATCACATCTCTCTCCGGGGTGTTAATCAGCCGTATTTCTGGTCAGGGTGTTCTTGATCTGAAAGAACTTTTTTTTTACACTCTATTTCAGAACACATTAAAAAAATAAATACCCTATTTCAGAACAACCTCAGATCAAGTTTAAAATCTGATTTTGTGGTTCATAGTTTCCTCGTGAAAACCATATCCTTTCCACACTGTTAGAGGAAAATGTGCATACCCTATTCTGGACCACATCAGTCAAAAACCACACCCTTAAAAGTGACGAATACCAGTACAGTCTTTTGGGGTTTAAAAAAGAAAATCATCTCACCCCCTCCTTTTGGAAGCTTTTCGTAGACGTACTTCCTGGCTAGATTGCGTAAAGTTCATTCATATATTTTGTCTAATAACATTTCGTCTACAAACTCCCTTCAATACCATCTGAGGTACAAAGGGTGAATGATGTAAATATCTAATTATGAAGGAATATGGAACTATGTGTGCGAGATATTTTACTTACTGTCTTGTCTGCAAATTTTCCAACAATAATAGTTGTCAGCAAGTAGAACAATGAGAACACCCCGAAGACCAAACCAACCACACTCGCGTTAATGTGCAACACCTTTGAAGGAAAACAATGCGACATGTGCAGGTTACTTGTTAGTCGATAGATAGATAGATAGATAGATAGATAGACAGACAGACAGACAGACAGACAGACAGATAGATAGATAGATAGATAG